>JXTB01000069.1:587375-709896 GCA_002914805.1 Parasponia andersonii
TGAGTACCTTTCACTTCCAGATCTTTTTAAACCATCATGGGCCAAGATTTCTGTGACCTCTTCTGCGCTACCGCGGCCTGATTTTCGCCGCCTCCTATGGCTTCAATCTGTCAGGAGCGAGATTTGGGCACATCGCCGTTCTGTCAGGGCGGCTTGTCCCTGCGCGCGCACCTACCCAGAAACGCATTAAATACTCTGTCCAGGTCTGGAGCCGCGGGGCTGTTTTCCATTGCATCCAGTCTGAAGACCCTTGGGGCTTCTGACCCCTACGACTATTGAGGTGAGGGTCGCTGTTCCTAGACAGCGGACCCTTGGGGCTTCAGACCGCCAGCTGTCGTAGATTCGAGGTCTGACCGACTGAACCGTTTGGGATCAGTGGTGGATTCTGCCTTAAATTCGGAAGACCCATAGGCCGATGGTGAGATCACGTGCGATCCGCGTGACCCTTCTCACGGTTCAAGGTTCAGGAATGGGCCCCACAGATACTATTTGTCAAGACTTCCTCATATAGATAAATCTCCGAGTTGGTTATTGTTAAATGATTTCAAAACGTATCTACACAAGTGTACTTCATTATAAAGTCCAACAACGCAATTTATTTCGCCCAAGCAATGACGACATTACAATCATCCCATATATATTGGAAGTCCTATATATCCTATAACTCATTCACACGTTTGGCTTGAATTGTCTTCTGATGCCACCCTCCCCTTTGTAGGTATGATTATGTTGGCTTCACCAATTCATGATATTCATAAAAAACGAGGGTAACTTCGGTATCTCACCTAAAAAAATGGAATTAAAAAAAAAGTCATTATCAAATTTAACCTCTTTGATGTCAACTATAAATTATTTACAACACTAGAACTTTCTTTTAATAAAAAACTCTAGAATTTTAAAATTACTCCGAACTTAATTTGAGTCAAAGTTTTGACCATATCGAAAAAGGTAAAAATAAAGAAAACGGTGTCGAAAAGACCATCGGCCATAATTTACCGAGGTCAAAAATTTTCGATTGAAATTAAGCTATTGGTCGAAAATCACTTGAAACGACCGGGATTAGCAGTCTAACGGAGATACAACCATTATTAAGATTAGAATTAATAGTGGTGGCGAGATGGTGCAAGTGACAGTGGTTGATATTTGTTAGGGTATAAGATATTCGAATAATTTTAGATACGTAACTCGACAATAATATCTAATTTTAAAAAGATTTATCGATGAGTTTTTTTGTCCTGAGAACCTTATTGAGATCGCTAGGTGTAAATACTTAAAAAAAAAAGTATTAATATTTGACGGCTAGAGAGAGAGAGACACAAGTAAACATAAGAGATGTTCGTCCTTGAAAAATGAGGGTAATTTAGGTACCTCATCTTAAAAAATAGAGAGAGAGAGAGGGAGGGATGTTCGCCCTTAAAAAATGAGGGTAATTTAGGTAACTCATCCTATATTGGTACAGATGAAATGTTCCAAAAAAGGTGTTAATGATGCAAACCACCTTTTCTCTTCCTTCTCGAAACTTTAGTATTTTATATTATGCCTTTAAGAAACCTAGTTGGAGTAAATTAGGCACTTCAAATTCTAATGGACATACTATTCATCACTGAAAATACAAGCCTAATGTTACATAACATGCCTACTTGTGAAACTTAAAATGTTCGCCAAACTGTACGAGAATAAAGAACCTACTAGAAAGTTGCATAAAATTAATGTCCCTAGAACGATTCAAGATATTTGACCAGCACAAGAGTAAAAAAAGAGGACACTTAGCAGAGAAGATGCTTAGATTTGTCTTGGTTACAATATTTGCAAAGCCAGTTTCAAACTTGATTACCATATTCTCGAAATACGGATTTATGAATTTATTGGTCCCTAAATTACTATGAAATTATTTGGGTCTCTGAACTTCAAAATTTCTCACTTTTGTCTTTGAACCTTTAAAAATGTTCCTTGCAAGTCCATGATGACTTATTTAGTTAAAAATCTGTTAATTTCAGGGGAATGTCAATAGCTTAATACAACAACTAATATTAGCATTGGTCCCAAAACTGTTCAAAAAAATAGTTCCATTTTTATCATTTTCTGCTAAATATTTAATGAAAAATGTTAAAAAGGACTTGAATAGAATAGTTTTTAAGTAAAGGACCAAAACAAAAGAATTTAAAGTTGAAGAACCAAAATGAAATTTTCTAATAGTTTAAGGTAAAGTATTCAAATTCGACATCTAAATGATAATATGAGCAGGCATGCAAGCAGTGCAAATAAGAGAATATACAAGTTTTTCTAGACAACATACATGCTAGGAGTCATATGTTCAGACATTCAACAGCTCAGAATAAATAATGATACCATTAAATAGAAAATAACTTAATATGAAAGGAAGTTTCACATAGACACATATATCTCCTTTCAGTAAATAGCATTCGGTTTACGTTCTTTTCATCAACCTTGCTTAAAACTCCACGAGTAATTCTGCACTACTGTCAAACCCAAATGCCTGTCTATCTTTTTAACCTTTCAAGTACCAATCTGAAAGTAATTTAGATATGCAATTATTAAAAATGCATGCTCAAAGTTAAAAAGAATTTTTTAAAAAATGCATATTCAAATTTAAAGAAGATACAAAATTATTTATGAAACTCTTCTCAGCATTTTGAAGCATAGAAAAAAAATTCTTGTTCAAAGATTTGATACTCTCATTTACCACGCCTTTTGTATTGGTTATGGATTAGCAATACATCATATAGCAGTGCTGTATGTTACAGGTTCTTTCATTTTTTTGGAAGGTAGTCAGACTCCTTGGAATTAAATCTCCTAAAATCAGCTCACTGAGGTGTCCACGCAAAGTTCTAGAAAACAAACTGGTTTTCTCACAATCATCGATTTCTGTAATAACCTAAAGCTCTATAATTGGAATAAATTTCCAGAGAGTAAGTCATAATAAAGTTTGAAGAATTATTTGATTATTAACAGGACATGTATGAACCTAAACAAGTTAAGATAAAATACCAATGAGTATAGAATGCTGTTCGTCACGATTTGACAACTGGGTGAGGAAAGTATGCAATTCCCTTAGAATACATCACTTTGAAACTCTCAAACATTTGCGCTTTCCAACTGCAAGAAAAATTCAGGCAACGAAAAATATTGAGTCTGACTAAGGTTAACAAGTAATTATGCACGCAGGTAACATTAAACAATTAGATTTAAATGCATAACTCTATAACTGTAAAGACCTGATGTCAAAAACTTGAGCAGGTACAAGGACTTCAGCTAAAAAGGACTGGTAGGATAAATGTCACCTAAATATGGTTAATTTCTAGTGATATAATCTTGATATAAAACAACTTTTGTAACAAATAATAAGCACCTACAATCAAGTAATCACAAATTAACATTTGTGAAAAGGTTTCAATTATTTTTATCCACAGTTTTACTCAAGCGACTCAAAAACAAATTGACCAAAGGCCAAATTTGTTGTAATATCAACCTCTAATCATTAGATTGCTTGTATCAGCATTAATACAAATATGTTTTGTGTTAGCAATTAACAGGCCACTGCAACGGGGTTTTAAAAGAACAAACGCAGGAAGGAAGTAGAAAGGGAAGAGAAATACCATTCAGACTTAGATGTTTGGGGTGCAAATGTTTTGTTGGATTCAGTCAACCTTTGATTATCCATATCTCTAGCATGGTTCAGCTGCAACAGCTGTGTCTGTACCCTTTCTCTCGGTGCCTTTGCTACCTTAAAGCTGTACATGCATCGAACACTGCGTCATATTAACTTTGCCATTTCATCATCCTCTCAAATCTCGGTTCCTTTCTCACTGGTCTTTCTTTAGGTAGAACCGAGATCTGGTACATAGCCAGCAAGTTTTAGTTGCCCATCTAATTCAGACAACAACCGATAAATTTCGGGACAAGCTGTGTGAGAATTATCAGATGCCGCAAATTGGTGAATTCTGCTGTCCATTTCAATCCAACTGGACCCAGGACATCTCTTCTCCACCCCGAGTCGCTTCATGGTTGCCCATATCTTTGAAACTTCTTCCCACCGATTTACTTCAGCGAACATGTCAACTAAAAGGTGATAATATCCAGTATTGTTTGGTTCCAATACCATTAATTCATCGACAGCTACCTGACCAATAGTCAAGTTCCTATGAAGCTTACATCCACCCAACAAGGCCCCCCAAATAACAGAGTTGGGTTTAAGATTCATGCTTCTTATTAAGGCTAGTGCTTCTTCAAGTAATCCAGCTTTGCTAAGTAGATCTACCATGCAACCATAGTGTTCTACTTCTGGACTGATAAAATAATCCTTTGTCATGCTTAAAAACATCTTACGGCCTTCTTCAACAAGCCCTGCATGAGTGCAAGCACTTAGAAGACTAATAAAGGTAACTCCATTTGGCTTGATATTCTCCTCTTCCATCTTTTGAAACATTATTAGAGTTTCTTCTGCATACCCATGAGTGGCAAGTCCTTCAATTATTGAATTCCAACAGAAAAGGTTTTTATCACTCAATTTGAAGAAAACCAGAAGAGACCTATCTAACGCCCCACACTTGGCATACATATCAATCAATGCAGATCCTATAAAAACATCAAGAGCAAACCTATTTTGCATCACATAGAGATGTATATCTTTTCCCAATTCAAGAGCTCCAAGATGCGCACAAGATGAAATAACAGTAGTTATGGTCACACAATCAGGTTTGACACCATGTGCCAACATCTCTTTGAACACCACTAGAGCTTCTCTATATTTCTTGTTCTGCGAATAGCAATTGATCATGATTGTCCATGAAATTATATCCCTAGAAGGTATCTGATTAAACAACAGCTCTGCAGATTCCACATCTCCTAATCTTGCATATCCATCAATCATGGTATTCCAGGTGGTTGTATTGCTTTCAGGTATTGTCTGAAACAGTATACCGGCAGAATTCATATCACCAGCCCGAACATAAGCTGAAATCATCGTAGTCCATGCATACGCATCTCTTTCGAGCATTTCATCAAACACCCTTCTTGCTTCTTTGGTTCTACATAAGTTTGAATAAAAATCAATCATAGCAGTCTGAACATACACATGTGAGTCCAACCCGTTCCTCCAGATTTGGCCATGAATAGCTTCCCCAAATCCCAGTACAAATAATAAGGTGCAACCCCTAATTAGTGAAGAAAATGTATAACTTGTGGGAAAAACCTTAGCTCTCAACATATTTATGTAACAATCTAAAGCTCGATGAGGGTATCCACAATGAACTAAGCCTTTGATCATTGCGTTGTAGACAAAAACATTAGGAGTTTCCATCTGGTTAAAGGCTAAAACCGCATAATCTATATGAGAAAAGGTGGAACATCCAGTAATAAATTGGTTTGTCAAGAAAGCATCTTGATTTGCTCCACTCTTGATTGAGCAAGCGTAGACATATTCTAGCTCTGCTAACCTTGAGCATTTCTTGATTTGTTCAGCAAGGAACGAATGCCTTCGAGAGATGGAATTGGGTTGTTGAAAATGTTTTAGAGTAGAAAAATAGTAACAATTGCTTGTTCTTCTCATCCTTAGAAATCATTTCTCAAAGAAGAAAGATACATCGTTTTTTTTTTCTTCACTGGAAACAACAAAGCATTTACTTTTAATGTCCAAGCTCTGAATACTGAACTTAGCCTATCTGACAAATTTCAGCTCTGAGTAATTCTAACTGTCCTTTATGCATCTAGGTGTTTAGTATAATTGTTCAAACTCTTCTATATCTATGAGGGAAACCTTTTCGTAGGCACTTAAGGGACCTTCTTTAAGTTGCATTTACCAAGAGAAATCTACAAATGCGAATCCATTGCTCCCTTAGTGCCTCAACTGCATAACAACTTCATTCATAAATATGAACACAATATAGATGAAATAAAAACACAAGCTTAGCTTCTAAACAAATATGAAAAGAACATGAAAGCATACTGGCAGAGCCTTAAAACTAAAACCCATTTTAGTACAAGCATGTTTAACCATTTTCACATAAGGAGAAAAGCTTAAATCCCAGAAAAGATTACCGTTAATGGCTTAAACCCTTTGGTTTTCTCGGCTGAAGCAACTAATTCCGACCCTAGAGAAGGGTCCCAAATCCCAAGTAGAAGCCCTTCAATTCACCATTTGCCGCAACCCAACGTGCTCACAACCTCGACCGCCACGTGGCTTATTCCACCTCCGGCTACGCACCAGATTCCTCCTCCTTCTCAGAAGCATACGGGGTAATTTTGAGAGGCTTCAAAAACGCTTTCTCGTGTGTATGGTTCCTTGTTTACTTCTCTCCTAAGACGAATTGAGAAAGCATCGTTTCGTTTTGCAAAGAATGGGCAGTTTTGTCATTTGGCGTCAATTTTAAACGGGGAAATTAGATGATATTCGGTGCTTTAAAAAAGAATATCAGAAATACGGCACCCACTTTCTAACTTTTTCTCATATGGTATTTTATTGAAAAATATCACAATTTCTTTCACACTCTTCTATCTCTCACACTTAGCATTTGGACCTCGCCTCCTCGATCGAGATAGACAAACCAAAGCTCGAATGAAGTGTTACGACCTGATTTTGAGACCATTACCTACGTTCTTAATTTATTTTATTTTAAAAATCAAAAATTTGGATTATGACAAATCATGTCAATTTTTTTTTATATATATAATCTTTTTAAGATAGTTAATTATTTATGTTAAACGACGTATTAAGAAATTTAGATAAATTATTTAAAGAAACATTATTTTTTTGGTGAGATTTAAATAATGCGCAATTAAAAAAGACTCTTAGACGAGGAGGAGAGTTACAAATAGACCTTTTAAATCTCAAGTTCTGTTTAAATGGATTTAGGTCTTTTTGATAAAACTCATTTTATTTTACATTTATTCAAATCAAGACATTAGATGCTGAAAAAATATTTATTTAAAAATCTTTAATTATTGAAAATATACTTCAAAATAATATATGATATTCTATAAAGAAATACTTAAATAAAATTGGTCATATCATGTATAGCAAAATGATTACTCAATTTTAGAACTATAATCAAACTTAAAATTAAGATTCCATATTTAAATATATCTATCTCGTTATTAATTTAAGGAAATATATAAGTTAATATTACTTATGTAAGTAAATTATCTCGTTTAAAGAGAAGTAAACTTATGCAGAATTAATTATAATGGTGGTATCCTATAGTTTGTGCCTCACATCTATATTTATTTCAGTTCTAGTCAACCTACTGTTCAAAACAAAGGTTTCTTATCTTTGGTACTTATAACATGGACATTTATATCGTGAGCTCATTCAGTAAGTATAATTTAAAACTCACAAAATATTTCATACAAACAACATTTTATGAAAGTCCAATTTTGCGTTTTTATGTTATCTTTCAACTTATATTTTATGAAGAAATCTTTTATCATATATGTTATCATAATTTTTCTTTATCTTTCTTTTGGATCCTGGTGTACATACCGAATGTGCACTTACCAACTAGGAATTAAGGGAGCGACCATACTAAAATACTAATGATCATAAATTTAACATATTTTCCTCGAGAATCCTCATCTAGTGGAGGTTAGTCTCTTTGCTCAGGAATCCTCAGTAACCAAAAGATGGTTTGACACCTTTATATTCTTATTTTTTAATTAGTCTACTCTTTAACATAAATAGTTGTACCATATTTCACACCTCAATTTTATATTTCATATTCTTGATAGTTTCTTTAATTGAAGTATATCTTTCAAATTTATCTCATCTTAATATTATAGGAGCCATGTATTTTTATATGTACATATATAAACCAAACAGATATCTTTTGTATAGGCAAAATATCACATTTAATCATCTCAATTATTATTTTTCAAAACAGATAATATTTTTAAAGGATAGCACTATATGTCCCAAATTGTATACCAAATTTTTGTACCAACACATGTGATATGGAAGTTATCACCATCTAATTAATGTATTAATTCTTACAACAAATAGAATAAATATTATCATCAATTGAGTAGTGATAAATTACATGCCACATGTGTTGGTATTAAAATTTTGGTACAAAAGTTGGTACCTCAAACATTATCCATTTTTAAAACTATCCATGTGATAAGTGAGATTGTACTTTTTAAGTCCTTAGAAAATTTTCTTCATACTTGTAGTGAAATAACACACACTTAACTTTTGTTGCAACCACATGACTCTTTTTTATCCTTTTTATTTATTTTTCATGCATCAATATTTATTTTATATATCGACACATGCTATCATTATTCATATAAAATATATTTTACATGTTTAAAACATCCATAATATAAATCCTAAAATAATATTTTGCACTAAAATTGTAGAATTTTGGTGTGTAATGCATGGTTAAGGAATTTTATGTTCTAGTACATAATTCTATTCATTCTAAAAATTTACATGAATTCTTATGAAATAAACATAAATCTAAAGAATATGGTTACAAATAGTATTTATCACTACTTCTTTTTTTTTTTTTGGGTCTAGTTTCCAATTTCGAATTGGTAATAAAATTATTAAAGTTGCGATCAAATGAGAATGATTGAATTTCTAAAAATATTTTATATATCAAACAAACTCACAATTTTAAAGGTATATCATTAACACACTATAATTTATGCAAAAATTTGAGAATTCTAAAATAGATCATTTCATAGTATTTTAATCACTTGTAATTATATCTTAGAATTTATTTTAGCATTTCGAAATATTGAAATATTGTGTATTTTGAAAATCATAATTAATTTTATGAATATCCAAAAATCATAAAAATTTTCAGAAATGATCTTAACATATATATAAATATGTATTTAAATTTCAACCCAAATGAAAAATGTCTACCTTGTAAAATTATAGAATCAAATATATAAACTTTATTTTACAATTTTTTTTACTTAACGATCAACTTGTATTAAATGATTTTTGTAAAATTATAGAAATAGGGTATAAAAGTGAAACATTTCAAAAATTAAGTGCACGTATAGAAAGACTTCTCATAAAATTTTTAGACTTTAATAATGTTTTTAACTCTATATATCATAGATTGAATTTGAACCTAAGTGTAATAAAATATACAGATCTTAAAAGATTAAGAGCTCTAAAAATTATTATTTTTTTCTTCTTAAAACTTGAAGGACTCTAAAAGAAAATTCTTGAAATCACAATGGATGAATAGAAACTTTGAGAGAGAGATAGAGGAAAACAAATGAAGGAACTTGATTGTATTTATAAAAGAGTACCCTATTTATACGCTAATTATGTATATAAAATATGATTAAAGATTAATTCACAAAATATTAATAATAATCATCATTTACCTGGTTTTTTTAATTTATTATCATTTAATCATGCAATTAAATTAATTTATTAACCTAACTATGCTCATCCACTTACAAAAGTAATGTAATATTTTATCATATTTACATTTAGTATCCATAAAATCAATATAATGGATATACTATTTAAATAATTAATGCACTATTACATATCTTACCTAATTTTTGTTTTGTAACCTAATATAATCAATAAACTTCTTTTTTTTTTAATGGTGATAATATATAGATAAAATATATTAATGGCCTTTTATATCATTTTTCATTCTTATAAGTGAATTGATAAATATATATGCATATGATTAAAATATATTAATAGTTATATCATTAATTCTTTTTTTTATTGATATTATATATGTGCACTAATCTAGCAGGCATTTTTTTTACCTATACGTAGATATTGTTTTGGCCAATTAAAATTTATCCTATATATTTTTTAATAGTAAAAAGTATTAGAGAGAAATAGTATTAATGATGCACATTTTTTCAGGCACATCATTATAACTGTTGGATCAGTGATCCAATAGCTAAAAAAAATACCAATACATAGCTAAAAAAAACACCTACTAGATTAGCAACCGATATATATATATATTTTATTTGTGAATATTTAACTTATTATTTAGGTTAGAAACATTTACTTTAATTTCGACTGTCCTTTTACTTAATGGGCCAAGATAAATGATATTGGGTTAAAAGATTGAAATCCCAATGATAATTACTAATGAGAATATTAATAATTTCAAATTTGGACTATCCTATTATGTATTGGGCCAAAATCAATAATTATTGAACTCAAATAACTGAAGAACTAATAATAAATATAATTAATTAAGTCTATTTTATATTAACAACAATAATCATATATGTTGCAAAATAATTTATACTTCTAATTAGGTACATAGTTCAACTTATCTTTCTTATGTGTATCTCGCTGCTAATTAGGAATATAATTCAACTTGTTTTTTTTTTTTTTTTGTGTATCTCACTACAACATATATACAAAATTTATTGATGTATAACTACTTAATTTTTATAATAAAAAAATTAAATATACGTAATAAAATTTTAAACTGAAAAATAAACTTGATAAATTTAGTCTTTAAAAAAATGTACTACTATTAAAATACGGTGATAATTAATAATTATTAAACTAATTTTTCAAATTTTCGGGATTTACGCTAAACCAGAATAGCTCCAATCCTATTACCTTTCTTAACTATGGTGATTCCACTCCTTCTTCTGATGAAGCCCAACACAATAATGGGTTTTGGTGGTTTAACGATTGATACATACATATATTGCATTGTTGGGTTAGATCTCGCCCATTAAGGTGTTCGTGGTTCGTTTTTATGGAAATTTTCCAAAAAGCATTGTCGACGGCCAGGTGGGTTTTGGATTTTGCAGGATTTTCATGCCGGAAATAAGCGATCTTTTGGTCGAAGAAAGAGTTGAGAGTGTGGTGTGATAGTTTTATTCGTAAGGTGTTCGTTAAATTGTCTAGCTCAACTAGAGATATTAGAGAAAAGAGAAAATAACATGAAGCTACATATACAGAGACTCAGAGAAAAAGACTTAAAAGAGAGGAGTTTTTTTTCCTTTTATTAAGTTCGTATAATATTTCTTTTTATTATTTCACAATTGTTTATGTGATTATTTCTTTTTTGGGGTTAGTTTTATTTTCTACATTTTTCTTTCAGACTTCTATGCTTAGATATATGATTTCACTTTGGCAGAAGAATTTCATATAGAAGAGAAAAAATTAATTTGTATATCATTTCTATTTCTCTATGTCCTTTGAACTTATCAAATTATGATTTTAGCTTGCCATTAGGTGGCTTGGTTTGGTTATATTAATCTTTTGATGAAAACTTGTGCTATGTACGCTTCAATCTCACACTTTGTTGACAATTATGATCTTATTTTATAGCTTTTGTCGTTTTGGTTGCTCTATAAAATTATCCAACATTGATTTCAATGTTTTATTCGACACATAAATAGGCATAAAAGCTTTGCCTCTCTTAATTTGGCGGAAGAGTAAAAGAAAGACGGAGAGAAAGATCAAAATATTGAGATTACATAAGCACACGTAGTTATCTAAATTAGGGACCAAAATTGACTTCAAATTGATTTGCATCTCTCTTATTTGTGTTGTACAATCTTTGGACTAATGAAGGGGCATAAGGAGAATATATACAAATTACTTTAATTGTAATTTAGAAATTGAATTAGAATAGTGTACATGATTTTTAATGCTCTACTTCCATTTTATTATTTGGTGAAGTTACTAGATTAAATCAAGTAACTGAACTTTGGTAATCAAACCATTAACAATTAAATTTAAAATACCAATATCGTTACCATTGCAGTCCAAATTGGTTAGTAGATAGTAATCATTCAAACCTAAATTTAGTATTTTGGAATAGAATTTAATTTTTGGTTACCTACTACTTGGTGTTCCTACGTACTTGGTATTTTGGAAAGAGGCTTTAGTTTCTTATTACTAGTAATAAATAACCAATCTATGAATTTGAGCTTAGTATTTAGAGGATATTTTTAGTTCATAGTTATTAGCAACCAGAAACTAGTAACCAGTCTAGGAATCAGCAATCACTAGATTGGTTAAAAAGTAGATTGATTATTAGTAACCAAATATTATAATTAGTAACTAATAATAGGTAACCAATTTAGAAATGAGCCACCAGTTCTTAAATCAATCTAGATTTAAAAGCTAGATTAGTTATTCGTTACAAAATGGTAGTTAGTCTAGAAATGGTCATAAGATTGAAACCATAAATAAAATTGGTTATTGGTGTTGTAACATGTAACTAGTAACTAGATGTGATATCTAGAAGTTAGATTGGTTAGTTATCAAATTGAGTAAACTATATTATAATTAATAACTAGTAAATAATTTCGAAGACTGGTACTAATCAATGTTAGTAATTCCACTAGCAATATTAGCATTTCATTAAAGACAAGGAAAAAAGAATTAGAAAAAAAGGAAGGACTAGTATTCTTTGAGGAAAAAAATTTAAAAAAGAAAAAAGAAAGTACAAAGGGAAAAAATAGAAAAAAGATGAGCTAGATTGGTTACTAGTTACTAAATTGAATAAAATGTATTAAAACTAGTAACTAGTAACTAGTAACCAATGCTAGTAATTCCACTATTAGTGTTAACAATTCATTAAAGAAAAGAAAATAGAGGAAGGACTAGTGTTCTTTGAGGGAAAAAAATTTTTAAAAAGGAAAAAAGAAAGCACAAAGGAAAAAATTAGGAGAAAAAAATGAGCTAGATTGGTTACTAGTTACTAAATTGAGTAAAATATATTATAACTGGTAACTAGTAATCGATAATCAGTAACTAATAGTAGTAATTCCACTATTAGTGTTAGTAATTCATTAAAGAAAAGGAAAATAGAAGAAGGACTAGTGTTCTTTGAGGGAAAAAAAATTTAAAAAGGAAAAAAGAAAGCAAAAAAGAGAAAACGTAACAAAAAAAATGAGCTAGATTAGTTACTAGTTACTAAATTGAGTAAAATATATTGTAATTGGTAATTAATAACTAGTAACTAGTAACCAGTTTCGAATACTAGTAACTAGTAACTGGTAACTTATAACCAATATCAGTAATTTCGCTAAAAGTAGTTAGTAATTCATTAAAGAAAAAGAAAAAAAGAAAGAGAAAAAGAGGAAGGACTAGTGTTATTTAAGAAAAAAAATACGTTAAAAAAAAAGGAAAAAAGAAAGCACAAAAAGAAAATTAGGAAAAAAAAATGAGTTAGATTGATTACTAATTACTAAATTGAGTAAAATTTGTTATAACTAGTGTTTGGGAATCGGTAACTAGTATTAAATATTAGTAACTAGTAACTAGTATCAGTAACTAGTAACCAATGTTAGTAATACCACTACTAGTGTTAGTAATTCATTAAAGAAAGAAAAAAAAAAGAAAAAAAAAAGAGAGAAAGGAAAAGTGGTCTTTGAGGAAAAAAAAATTGAAGGAAAAAAGCATTGAAAAAATAAAAAAGAAAGCATAAAGAAAAAATTTAGGGAAAATGTCTTTAAGAATTTTAAAAAAAAAAAGAAGAAAAGAGGACTATTGTTATTTGGGGCAAAAAATTAGAAAAGAAAAAATAGCATTCAAAAAAGAAAAAAGAAAGCACAAAATAAAAATTTAAGGAAAAAAAGTTATTTACATTTTTTTTATTAAAAAAGGAAAAAAGTAAGGTAAGTTGGAGAAATAGAAAAAAAAATTTTTAGAAAAAGGATAAATGAAAGCTAAAATGGAATGGAAAATAGACCCAACAACTAGGCTGCAAGGTTCTTGTTTTATTTTGTTATACTTTTGATCTAAAAACGGTTATCAAAAAAAGTTTGCTGAAATTACAAAAAAAGCCACAAGGTTTTGATAATGTATATTCCTAATTCTTTTATGTTGTAAACCATACGAAGTTCGAATTTTTTTTTCCAAATACCGTATTTTCCAATTCTTTTATTTTTAAGGGAAAATTCGTAAAATCCCACTTTTTGATTTTTGCTGTAAGTCCCGAAATAGCTATTTACGAAGTTTATGATTAAGACCATGCTTTGTTTAAGATTGCTCCTAAATTTCACTTTTAGATTTTAAAAGTGGTTAGAAAAAAAAAGAGGCATTTGGTAAGTTGTTTTTGATTAACATTTTTAAAGTTGCTTTATAATTGCTATTTTAAGCAAAAATTAAGAAACAGTGTAAGAGCTATTTTTTAAGGTTAATTTTACTGTTATAATATAAATTATCTAGAATAATATTTTACAATACACACAATCTATAATTTACCAAGTACTAGATATTATTTTTAAACAACACAACAAAATTGTAAATTAAATTAACCAAACTGCTAGACCTTTTATTCTCACAGATAGTTTTTACTCACAACATATCTACAATAAGATTACAACACAATATAATATAACAAATACCAAACTGGCCATAAGTCAAATTTAGGAGAATAATACCTAGATGACTAATCAGGCTCGAGTAAGTTTGATCGAGTTATCAGTAATTTTCTCAATTTTTGAGATTATCAAGTCGAAATATCGCGAAAAATAAATATCAAATATAATAAAATGTCCTTTAATTTTGATTAAATCTTCAAAATATGAAAAATCCATCTTCTAATTAATATTTTTGTTTACCAAGCTAATCCTCAATTTCTAAAAAACTTTTGGGATGATTTGAAACTTCTCATAGACGGGCATTACTGGGAAATCAAAAAATTCATTAAAGAGGAGGCCACTTTAGCTGATTAATACCCATTTTAAAAGGCTATGGACGAAATTGAAATCTCATTTAAGGTGATTTAGCTAAAGACCCTCATTTATTCCTAAAATTGACTAATAACCGCTTGAAAATAAAAATAAAACCGAAAACACGAAGAAAAGAAACATGTTTTCCTGGTCCACATCGTTTCTAATTTTTCCCTAAAGTAATTGAATGATGTGAATGCGCATGGTACATGACAAAATAAATTTGAAATACAAAATTGCTTAGAGAATATTTTAAAAAAAATTGGCAAGATAACGATTTATAGCATGATTAAAGACAATATTTTATCCCCAGATGCATAATAGTAGCTTTTATTTTGCTGAGCCTAAACGTCTTGATGCATGTAGTGATTGGTAGGGTTTATTCCCTACAAGTGTATATATATATATATATATATATATATATATATATTAGATACTTGTTGAATTAATAAAATGACATTTTTTTTATTTGTGATTGTACATAATTTGTATGTCTTTAAATATTAAAAAATTTATAATTTATTTATTTGACCATAAATTTAGTATATAAGTATTATATATACACGAGAATTAAATTATGAATACTAAATTAAATATAGTTCATAATAATTAATTAAAGTTTAAGATCTTTAATTAAATATTATTAGTATGGTCCATTAGCGTTGAGAATGTAATAGTTCATAATTTATAGTCTTACTTGTACTATTGATATATTGACAATGGATGTATTTTACATAATTTGATTATACAGGAGTTAACCAAACATTATTTGAATCTTGTATAAATTTTATTATTTATTGAGAGTTCAAATGATGTTGCTAGATGATCATATGTAGATCAATCTTAATCATGAGTGGTTATAGACTCCTATTTATAACATTATATTCTTTAATATACTTGTTAAAGATTTATTTCCTAAACATACTGAAACGCTTGTATCTTTAAGTATGATTTGATGAGTAGTTGAGAATGTAGCTTACAGATATAAAATCCATTTATTCTATTAGGAAGCTAGAAAGATGATTCCCTTAAGTATTGATTAAGGATTTGAACAGTTCGAGTGCTCAATTTATAATAGATTTATAAATTAATTGTTTATTGGAGAATTAATGGTATAAAATGATAAAGATGTAATTAAAGAGGTAAACAAAATAACGACTTAGCTATACTTATGAATTGTTTATAGAGGATTGGAATACATATAATGATTAAATTAATGGATTGTTCATTATTTTTGAGTAAATTAATTATGTAATTTTAAGAGTACAATTCTAGATTTTTATTAGAGCAATATTGGAATTAATAAATTGGACAAACTAATTAAAAAATTTAATTAATTTTCATAATTTATTGGACTTTGAATTATACATTCATAGGTCCCCAATTCCATCTCCTACAAAAACATTGTACTATATATGACATCAAATCTATAACTATATACTTTTCCATGATAAATAGTTTATATACTTGTAATTAATAATTATTGTTAATTAATTAATGAATTTTAAATTAATTAATTTAAATTTATAGAGAGATAAGTTTCCTAATTTATTTAAATTCTAAATTTAAAAATATCTAATTATCAGATTATTAGATAAATACAAATTGAGAAACTGACTAAAAATGAAGCACTCTTTTTTTAAGGAGTCGGCCACTTAAGTTATTTGCTAGTTTTTTTAATATATATATATATATATAATAGGTCACGTTTGTTTTTAAAATAAAAAAATTCACAGTTGCTTTGCTCAAAATAAAAGCAGCCAAAATTTTCAATTATATATATATAAATTAATATGAGCAATTAATTTATTTATTAAATAGTACTTAATATCTATGTATATAAAATGAAACTGTAGCAGAAAAATATACATGCTATTAATTTTTCTACAAAGTCTCCAGAGAAAAAAAGAGTCTTTTTATTCTCTATAGAATAAATTCTTGCAATCTCATATGTTGAGAATATTGCAAATGCCTAAAAGTGTGAGTTTGAGAAACTGTACACATTATCCACACGTTTATCTAGTTGTACTTGAGGCTTAGATTGAAAGATCGTGGTTTAGAAGATAAAAAAAAATTAGAATCCGCAGATAAGCTACAAGAGATATGAGATCTATTCTCTTTATATGTTTTAAGTTTGCTATGAATTCATACTATAAACTAGTATAATAAATTGTTTTGAGAAAAATTTTGTAAATTCTTGGAACAATCTTTTGTTACGAAAGTCATTTTAAAATCCCACCGTATTAGCTAACAGTATATAAACGATGTTAACTAAGGTTTTTGCATGCATAGCATATCCAGAAACAGGCCACAGTATTCGTATTTGAGTATAGTGTATCATAGATATATAATATGGAGGGTAGAAAGTCATTTTTTATGGTTATGGCCATAATTGTTTTACTTTTTCCAAATTCTTCCTTTGCCGGTCGTACCATGAGTCACCAACTTGTTTTAAATATTACTCATTAGATTAACAAGGAAAAGGCTGGATATCCCAACGATCAATGTGGTCAAGACTGCTCTATTTTGTCTTCATGCCCTAGTGGGTGTATCTGCCTCTATATTCTTGGGATTTGCTTTACTACCAAGTGAAATTGTTGTGTGAAGTAAAAAATTTCTATTATATTAATTATATATTCACTTTTGGTTGTTCATGGATTTCCGGTTTATTATTCTATATCACGAGGAAAAACAATCATAAAATTAGCCATTGCCTAAAAAAATAGATAAATAAAAAAAAAAATAAAGGAATCCTCTCTAGTTCGGAAATGTCAGATTTAACACTTTATTTTGAAGAAGCATATCCTGATCCCAAAATCTATCTGCAAAATGCATCCCTGTTGACTTTTTTCTTAAATATAGTTTTCCTTTAAAATGGAAAATAATAACCTTTGACTCGTTTTGACTAATGCGTGTTTTAACTTTGATGTTTTGTCTAGATATAGGTTTTAACTAGATTTATTTTTGGATTGATGCCTAATTGCCAATTCAAATTAGTATTTTGTCTTTTCATCTTGGAACTATTCTTGCACGCTCTATATTACTTTCTTTTTTTCAGAAAAATATGTTTTAGCAATTAATAGTGTCTGTTGGAAAACATAGTTGCTCTCATTTGGTTCAAACCTCGTTAGGATGTTTCTATTATAACTCATGCTTCTTCACTAAAAAAATTTGTTCGTAACCAGAATGTTTCTACTATAGCTCATGCTTCTTCACTAAAATTTGTTCTTGCTTTTAAACAAAGCTGTGCTACAAGTTCAACTAATAATATCTTTCACTAGTATGATAACTTTTAAACAATTAACCTATCGCTGAATAATTGGATTTTTTTTTTTAAAAAAAAAAACTGCAGTTTGTTTTATTTTTAAAATTTATTTTATAACAAAATATCAACCAACGACTTTTCAATAACGCAGCAGAAATAAAACCAAGACTATAATGACTCATAACAATATATAAGAATATATTAGAACAATGATTCATACCTCTTGTAGTCGTTTGGTTATTCAAGCAAATGACTCTACCCCAGTAATAAGTGATCTTCCAAACTTTTTCTATGTTTAGTTACACAAGAGTGTGGACTCTCTATGCTAAGTTAGTAACTGTACTGAAATTCTGAAAAAAAAAAATGTAAGAATAATAATGCTGTTACTTATCTTTGAGAATTTTTTCTCTTTTGAAAACTGATAGAATGACGATGTATCTAATTGTACATTATGAGATGACTAATGTATCCTTTATAAAGTAAAAGGAAACAAATAAAACTAATGAGAATGCTAGAGATGTGCTATACGCTCTCTTAGCAAGTTGGTAGAGAGGCGTGTAGAATACAGTTAATGCCCACATTTAGACAGCGATGCATATTCTCTTATTGAGAGTTTCCAGTTACCCGTTACCACCTCCTACAATAATCAATATACAAAACTGCCTTTTTTTATTGAGATACAATCATACCAAATGTCACCTTATCGTTTTTTTCCTTGATTTGTAACCATTAATTAGAAAATTCTCCAATTATAATATGTTCAAGTTCACTAAACCAAATCAGTGATAGGAATTACGATCAGTCTTTATTTGAAATTATCATTTATTGAAAATTGTTTTCTTATATTCACACTATAGATTTATCTAGAAATAGAAGTTACCAAAAATTGAATTCCCATGTTCATATTTAACAGCTACATGCTTCGGCCCAGTAACTGAGCTGGGCGTGTAGCCCACACCTAATTCAGTAACAATGTAATAATTAATACAAGCTAATATGAGGATCTTATGGGATATGTTTATTGGCTTCAAATAATATTTAATTTCAGAAACTATTTCACTAAGACTGAAATTACACTCAAAAAGTCCATGATTACTTTTGGAATAATCTCACATGTTACAATGATTCATTGCAAAATACCTATTTGTATAACATCATAAAAACATAATCACATATTTCTTAGTTCTTATTGATTTTTCTTATAATCTTTCTTACTGATCATTACTCAGCATTTTTCCGATAATATTAGTGTTGATCTACCTAGGCCCGAGACTTATGATCAAGTGGCATTATTTACAAAGTAATAACTGAATAGTAGTTTAATATTTTATTAATATGATTTTTTTAACATAAAAGTCAAATTGCTTTTATGAGAAACTCATGAATAATTATTAAAATAATTTTTTTTTATAAAAAAATAGGACTTAACTAATGATCATCACTTACTATAAATTTAAAAGAAAATAATATTCACACGGTCTACCAAGGTTTGAACCCCTGATCCCCCTCAAACTCATAAGCTAACCCCAGTTGGCTAATTATTAAAATAAATTAATTACTAAAGTTCTCATGAAGTCATTGAAATCGAGAAATATACATTTATATAGAAATATAACCATAGCTTTCTTGCAAGAGTTTCCAAACTTAGGATCATAGGTCATTTACAAAGAAAAAATCATCTTAGTGAAAAATAAATATTGTTATTAGTTTGTGTGTGTGTATATATATATATATATATAAATATAAATATATATATATATATATCGATAGGTCTATGAGGTATTATTGATATTTAATTAATTACAAATTATAATTAAATAGTCAAAATAGTAAATAACAAAGTGAAAATAATTTTTTCATTTGGTTAAACTTCTGCTTATTCTATATGGCCATGCCCTGAAAATGAACAAATTAGGAATAAACATAAGTAATTACAGATTCTAATTGACTTATACAATTAAAGACCCACTTTTTTTTAATTATTACAACAATGTTTAGTCAGTCATTCAAATCTTGTTCAGTGAGTACCACTCAATTTTTTTCTTCTTTGCCTTTGAACACCTTTCAAAGTTCTAATCCAATTTTTCTTGAAGATGCAAAGTTTTTCTCCCAAGACTGAGACAACTCTCAAAAACATACTTGAAAAGATATTTTCTAAGTGCAAATGGTTCTAGAAATATTTCTAATGAAAACCTAGCCAAAATACAAAAATACTTTAGCGAGTGTTTTTTTCCTTCTTCAATAGAAAAGTTTATATAAGAAATATGTGTCTTCAGTCACTAATATGCATTCCATTGGATAACACTTGTTTGAAAATAATTTAGGAATGTCCCGAAAATTATAAACATGTTTTTCCTATAAAAAAGAATGGATCTTTCCGCCAAAGCTATCTTTCCATTTATCTTGCAATATAGACCGATGATGTTGCAAAAATAAGCAAAACTTCCAAAAATTGTGCCTGCGCAATGAACACATTATTGACAGTATATATATAAAAAAAGAATTTTGTCAGCAACACAAAAATTACTCATGAATAATTTAGGAAAGCTCACTCAATCATTACTCAATCAAAATCTCATGATTTATAGATTTTCCAAAACAAAGCATTCTGAGCTGGTGTTGGTTTGAAAATCTGATTTGCAGTGGAAGAACAACCTAGGTATATTAAAAAATTATCATAAAACTTTCAACTATATGAGTGCATAATATTAATCATAGAAAATAAGAAATTGAAGAATATAAGACTAGATACAATATTCATAAAAAAAAGACTAGATACAATACCTCTTGTACCCTATAACGAATCTTTTCTTTCTTATCTTCTAAATCACGAGACATCCAATTCAAGTCTCTAACACTAATAGAAAAACATAGTTGTAATCAATAGTAATCTCAAACTTACACTTTTTGGTTTTATGATTTTTCTAAATACATGAGATTGGAAGGTTTATTTTACAGAGAATAGGGAAAACTCTTTTCTCTCTTCTCTCTACTGCACTTACTCCAATACCAATGGTTAAACATGGTCGTAATCAATAGTAACCTAATTGTATTCTTACGAGTGTAACTCACTATTTTAGATTTTAACAACTTAACTCAAAATTATAGGTTAGATTAATTTGCAAATACATTCTAAAATACTGCCTCATGAAAGTTAGCCTTATTATTAATTTAAATGGACACTCTCAGAAGGAAGAATGAAATCGAAGTGTCTCTAGGTGCTAGTTAAATCTCACGGTATTGTACTGATAATAGAGATTGTAGAGCATATTGTCATATACCTCTCGTCCACTCATTATTTTAGAATATATGTATTTCAGCTCATAAATATCTAATATTTTATTCAACCTAGTGAGTATATCTTAATATATTTATCTATTAGGATTGTGCCCAAAAATTATTTATTATTTATTGAATATTTTGGATATTTAATAAAGTGATATTTCATGTATAGTATTTGTGATAATATTTTGATTATTATACATTAGTAAATGTCAAAAGATTCTATGATTTATTTATTAGAGAAATATTTTAATAAAGTTGTTTATTACAGTTAAGACATATTTTCTCTAATAAAATCAAATAAGAATGTTCACAACTAATAAGGAAAGATAGACACTTCTCTTAGATCATGTTACAAGACTTGAACATTTATAGTGTGTTATAATCTATATTAGTATGACCATCTGCAAAAAATCTTGGTGTATAAATATTAAATAAGGATCATGTGAAATATATGCTTATAATAAGTATTGTTGACAAGAATATATTCTCACAAACTTAATAATGAATATATGTCTCTCTTAATCCTAAAATAGATGATGAACTTGTGTTCATAATTTGTATTATTTGAGATGTTAAGAGATAGATATCAAGAAATTGACGATTTAAACTTTGACATTTTGGTAATGGATTATAATGGACATTAGGAACATATGCTTATAGATATAGAATCCACAACTCTATTATATAGATAAATGAATACTTCCTTAAGGAGCTATAAGAGCTTGGATGATTGAAACCTTAGCTAAGTAATTAATAAAATTGGTTATTTTATTAATTGAAGACTTTATGTAAGTTTGGTCATCTATTAGATATAATCTTGTATCTAGGAATTAAAAGATATAATCGGAGGGGCAAATAGTAATTTAACCTAGTTCCACTTATCGGTATTTATGTGGGAATACACATGTAAATATTAATTATTTAATGGATATAATTTAATTATAAAGTATCTTGTGATATTTATTTAATTCAAGAGTGCAGTTTGGACTTTTAGTAAAATCAATCTATATCTAGTAGTACAAGCCCGCTAGTATTAAGAGTTAAGAGAAAATATATTATATGACCACTTTTTTAAATTTGGTCAAATAAGTGTCGAACTTTTAAATCTTATAACTATATGTCCATTTTTTAAAAACTCTATAGCTGATATATTTGTATGTTTCTAATTTTGTCCTTTATTAAATTTTTCATTTTTTTTTCCGTTTCTTTTTCTTTCTTTTTCAAAATCATTCTTCTTCTTCTTCTTCTTCTCTGTTTCTCTCTCTCTCTCTCTCTCTCTCTCTCTCTCTCTCTCTCTCTCTATCTTCTGTTTTTTTTTCTTCTGATTCTCTCTCCTTTCGCCATTGATTTTCTACTCCTTCTCGAAACTTCACTTTTCTCCTCAAATCTTTGGCCAAATTTGTTGTCTTGCAGCTTTTTCTTTCTATTGCTCTTATTTTTTGGCAATTTTTGGTCAATAATTGTCCTCTCTGGTATTGTTTGGTATATCTTTTTGGATCTCTAATGTGTTGGCAATTTCTCTCTATTTGGATTGGTGAAATTGATCTTGGCTTTGTTATTGTTTAGTTATGCATTGGTTTCTTGATTATATTGTTTATTAGTTTTAGAGATTTTCATTTTTTTTTAGTAATTTGTGTTATAATTGATCTTAATTCATATATAATCTTATTTTTTTTTGTTAGGTTTGAGTAGCTATTTCTACTTTGCTGTGTGTTTTGAAATTTTTTTTTGGGGTAATTGGTAATATTTCATTAATTTTTAGTCATAGTATATGCAACATTGTAGTAGTATATGTGATTTGTTTCATGGTATATAGTATTACTGTCCAATAGTTTTTGTTGATGGATATATTCTGTATTTCTCGTTTGGTTCATATACTTTTAGTGTTGGTATATGCATTTTTTGTTATTATTGAACAAGATGTTTAGTACTTTTCTTTAGTTCATATATTCTTAGTCTTGCTATATTTGTTTTTTTTTTTGTGGTGATATATATTGTATGGTTATTGCTGATTAATATATTAATTATTTTGCTGTTATTGATCAAGAGTTTGAACCTAGATGTATTGTTTTTTTGCGGTACATAGTTTTCTATGTTTGGTATATGGATGTTTTCACTTGGTATATGTGTGTATGTATCTCCTGAACCAGTATATGTGATTTTTTTTAGTAATATTTATTTCTTGGTTTCTTTATATAGGTTCATATACTGATTATGAAGTTGATGAAGATGATTTTTTTTTTTTGCTCTGGATGAAGATGAAGATGAGAATTTGAAGTAACTGTTTATGGCGTTTGGAGCTTTCATTAATTGGTAGCATCATTGTAGACTTATGATATCAGTTGATGTGATATATGGATCATTACTTTTTTCTATATTAAGTTTATAGTTCATTTTAGTTTGAAACGGAAGTTTTTTTTTTTCTAGTATATGAATTTTTGGTCTTGGTATATAGATATTTTTTCATGGTATATAAGACTATATGCTAGATTCATCACTTTAGATATTCAATATTGTTATCTTGTTTCTAAGTATTTACACTTTCAAGTACATGAGTTTTGGTCTTAATATATGGAAATTTTGTCATGGTATATAAGGCTATACACTAGATTCATTAATTGTTATAATATTGAATTTGTTTTTGCTTGGAGATAAAAAAAATCACCATAGTATATAATATATATAAATCATATTATGTATAAACACATATATTGTTATCGAAATCTTATGAAATAATGAAAAAAAAATAATGAACGATTTTTTGAGTTGAGCGATTATATATAAACATATCTTTCATATTCGAAATGACAAATTTATATACTATTTCTTAGATAAGTGATAGTATTTGAGTATAGTGCCTTAGTTCACATATTATGTTAGAGTATTACAAGTTATATACTTATTTCTTATTAGTACAAATTATGAACAAAATATTATGTACCTAGTTCAAAAGATTATATACTATAAAAGGAGAAATTTTCAATTTACTCAAGTGTTCATTCCTAAACAGTGTCAACTTTTTTAAATTACTCAAGTGTATCTTACAAAGTGAATAACTAGAAGCAGGTAAGTAATAATTTAGAATTATATCAAATCATATTACATAAAACATATGAACTAATGAGAAAATTATCGAACATTTAATATCTTTACAATTAAAAGTATTCAATATAATAATCCTTGTCAAACCAAAAGAACTATATTATTTTTTCTAGACCAAAAAAAGAGTACGTGTTCTATATCACTTTTACTTTTTTGTTTTCGTATCACTTTTGTATTTCCTTCTCATCTTATTTTCAACTTAGTGATAGAGTAGTTCTAAGACTATTTTTTGCCGATATAATGTCATTTTGTTTTATGTTACTTCTTTTATGTTGGCATTTATCATCAATGCCTCTGCTCTTTTGATCACAAACACTCCATGGTCGGCTCTGTTTTCACAAGAGAAACTATCAAAACTTTACTAGTAATATACTGAGCATTAAAAATCATATACCATGTAAATTAGCATATATATTCTACTAAAATGTTAAACAAATACACAAGGTTATGAATCAAACATTTAAACTTATTAACTAAATACAAATTAATATATACTAAACCAAAAACAAACATAAATTGATAAATTTATGGACCATAAAGATTAGTTTAGGAACTGAATGAACTAAATAAGAGGTACATAGCATATGTGAACTATAACAATAATATCATGAACTACGCTCACAAATTTATGAACTAAAGATATAAATTTATGACCCAAATAGAATAGCGTCAGTAAAGAAAATCATATAGAACTAGATACCTAACTCATATACCAAATAAAAAATGATTAATGAGATATATTTTTATATCTGAAACACAACTTTATGAACTAAAGACATAAAGTTATGAGCCATATCTAAACCACATATAAAATTATTTATGAACTTAACTCATTTTTTATGAACTATAATAAAAAGTTCATGAACCAAATAGAATTAGATATTATATGAATATATGCAAGTGAAGAATATGTGTACTTAAGAAAAATTCATCCCTGCAGCTTAGGATTGTGTGCACTTGAGCTCTCATACATACAAGTTTTGAAGTGTGAAAAATGGTACATTGGTTTAAATTAATCTAGTATATAAACAAAGGAAGTAAACTCTATAACTACTACAACATTTCTTTTTAGCATTTTACCAAAAATTTTATATTGTCAAAAATCATAAGAACCCATGTATTCAGAGAGAAATAAATGGACCAGTTATGCAAGTTCATAAAATCAATAGAAGTCAAGTTCATAAAATCAATACTTTATGTCGAGAAAGCAGAGTAATATTATATTAGAGAAAGACCTTCATTCAAGTTTACACACATCATTCTAAATTCATATATACCAGATTAATAATATCATTAACCACATTCAAATTTCTATACGTCATAAATAAAAAAACTATGAATTGAATTTTGTATAAGTTATATCATATCTAACAATATCATAATTAAGATTTTTTTTAACCATAAATATGAATTGAAATTGGAATTTATCAACTAAAAATTAAAAACCCTAAAATTTCAGTTGAATCTAACAAAAATAAAACTTAAAAAGTGATCAAATCTAAATTTTTATGCTAAGAAAAAAGATCAAAATAGCAAAAATGAATCTTATTATGATGAACCTAGATTTTAATTGTGATGAATCAAAGAAAATCATGCTGAAGTTTGAACGGATTTTGAATATGACTATTATTATAGTATTTATGAGTGAAATTACATTTTGTTTTAATGCCCATTAATGAAACTAAGAGGAGATAACCGGGGATCCGACATTGTTGACAAACTTGAGCATAGGTGACCAGAGATCCATCATTGCTGAATTTAAGGACATGACTAGGGATTCGACGTTGTTGACGAACTTGAACATGTGTGGCCGAGTTCTGCCAATAACAAACTTAAGGAGAGATTCGATGCCGCTAAGAATTTGAGTGGAGATAAACAGAGATCAATTATTAATGAACTAGAGAATGAAGCTTTTATAGAGAAAATTTGATAAGATTTAGGACTCGGTAAATGATACATTGGAATAGGTATAATGGGAATAAGAATTCAACGGGAAAATAAATTGGATATTTTGCTATAGCAATTGAGCTTTGGCCATTTCTAAGTTATGGGCCCTAAAGTAGTCAGATGCATATTTCACCTAAGAGTTAATTGTTACTAAGCCTTTATCTACTAGATCTTGAAGTACATAGATTCATTTGGGTCCTTAACCTACACTAACATCTCAGGCCACATAAGATTAAACAAATTGGGCTCAAATAGTTTTTTGGGTAATTAAACAAAAGAAAAATAGGTTGAAAAATGCAGTGGGCCTTTAGAGCCCACTACAATGCTCCTTAGGGTATTGAGCATTTTCGGTTAGTCCATGCACTAGGGCTGGATGAATTCTCCCTCAAGGAAGGACCCTATAAATGGCTTCTCCCTACCTCCTTGTGTTTGTTAATTTTCAGTTTTGACTGAAAAATTAGTTTGATGGCTACACACAGAAAACTAAGAGAAAAATAAGAGAGAGAAATTCTTGGAGCCACCATTGGAGGCTACTAGAGTTCTTAAATTCTCACTTCAAAGTTGATTAAGATCGAGGTGCCCACACACTTTTGTAGTTATAAGTTTAGTGCTTAGGAAGGAAGACTTACTAGTTGAGATACATATTCTCTTTTACGTATTTAGACTATAACAAAGATCTTAAAATGTTTTATGAAAAACTATAATCCAGAAAAACTTTTGTTTTTCATACTTCTACTCATATTTGATTTTGTCATTTTTTTCGTAAATTATAACCAACAATTGTTACCAAAGACACGATTTTTATTATGGTCTATTTACTACAAATCCTTCTCTTTGGCTTGTTCTTGATCGTTCAATTTTTATATGCATATTTATGATTTTTAGATAGATTTGGTATTCTAGATTTTTATGAGTGGTTAATTGATTTTTGTCTTATGATGATTAATAGATATCAAGTTTTATGTTCTGGATGGTTTATGGATTTTTTTTTGTTTATTAACCTTGACCATAGTTATAGAATTTTATGGTGTAATGTTTTTCTTGGGATTGTAACAAGGAGGGTGGTCTATCATCAACAGATTTTCTTCCTAGATTGTTTTTATAGGATTTGTGTTTTTTCTATTCTAAAAAATTATAACTCTAGGTTTATGTAATTTTCTGAGAAGAACAACGATTACAGAAAAGCTTGAAGTACCAACAATGGAGGAAGGAGAAGATGAAGGAGAATTCTTGATTTTTCTTAATTTTTTTTTTCTGTTTTTCTATTTTTTATTTTTAAATTAAAAATATTTTTAGGTCCTAGGAGGGGTGCGGCCTAGTTGTGCCCTGCGCCACCCGTGAGGGTGGTGTTGGCCGTAGCCTGTAGTCACCCTAGAACAGCAATCGATGCCTCTTCCCTTTCCTGTCTCCTGTCTTATTTTTTATTTTTTGATAAATGGATTTTTTGAAAATATATTTATTTCAAATATTTTTGGACAGTTACTTGGTTTCAAAATATTTGTTTCTTTTTTTTTTAAATTATCTAATAGTTATCTTAATTTAAAAAGAAAATTGGTTATTTTGAAATTTTAGGTAACTATATATTTCCTTAGAGTAAATTAAGAGATTTTGCTAAATATCTTATGTATGGTAAATCAATAAAACATTTAAAGATCTAATGACGTCTAGGTTATTTAATTCAAATTGATATTTTTTATGAAAATATTCAATTTTAAATTTTGAATTAATCTATATTTGATTTTTAATAAGGAAATGTTTATTATTTTTTAAAATTTGTGTGTTAAAAATTTGTATTTATCACTAATAGATTTTGTAGGAAAAATATTAGAGATTATTGAATTTACAAAATTAGAAGATTTGAAAATCAAGATCATCAGTGTATTTCTAAATTTTATAATTTAATTCTAAGGAAACCACAACTATAGGATATGTCTATTAATGCTTTGTTTATTTATTGCAATGAATTATGTGATTATCCTAAATCTATATCTATGATAATATACCATATAGAATAGGAAGTGCCATCTAGATATTATCATAATGTTATATATATATCATAATGATTTAGACTATCTAACTGAACTTAGATCACTTAGTAAATTATGATAAATCCTATAATTAATTTAATAGACTGAGTGAGAGAATGCTTACCATTATAAGACCAACGGTTTTTATTGCAAATTCATTAGTTAGATTTTCATATATGATCACTCTTAGGAGACTGTATAGAAATTATTTTCTAGATTGAGTTTCTCTAAATAAAATTTTACAAGCTTATCATTTGTTATTATCCTTAGATAACATTAAATTGAAAACTTTTACTAGAGTTCAAATAATGGTCATACACTTAAGTTAGACTTATTAATATTCTTCCTTAGAGTTTTTATTAATAGGTTCTAATGACCAAATAAAATGATAGTTATTAATAATTAAATATGAGATATTTTAATAGTTATTAATGATTAGGAGGGTCCTAGTTTAACTAGAATTAATTAGATTTTTCCTTTAGGAAGCTTATCTAATTCGGGGTTAGATTACCGTTGAATAAAATGTAATATTTATGGGTAATTATATTTACATTTGCAATTATGCATCATGTAGGATTTTATTCAAAAGTAATATGTGAAATTTGCTTATGCATGTTTTATTTGTCCAACACAATGTCTAATGATCAACGAAATTTATATTTAAAGATTGAAAAGTAACTAAACATAACTGGTTCTTGAGTACTGAGCCTTTGCAAACTATTGCTAAAAATTCAACACTAGATGAGAAACTAGAATACTTCAAGCTTTTCAATTCTAATGAAATTGTGAAGTGCTATTTGGTGAACTATAGGATTGAACTCAATAAGAGGTATATACATAAGTTCGATTCAGTAAGGGAAATTGCAAGTGAGATATTTCTTGACATAAAATTACTAAATGAAGTAATGGATAGTACTATTAAAAAGTTAAGTCAATACAATCTTGATCTAGAAGTCAAAGCTGGTAAAATACTCGGTGATATATAAATAGAAATTGGGTATTATGGATTTATTGAGAATAAATGTCAAGATCAAAAACTCAGAATACCTTGGGATCAGTTTCGCAAAGAAAAACTTGAGCATTCAAAATACCTATTTAACTATATAATAGATGTGATCAGAGAAATGAAAGACCTTAAAGATGATATTAATAATGATGAATAAGAAAGTTTGTATTATCTTACTGGATAAACTTTGTATATTAACCATAATAGACACTTTCAAATTTTTGTTGGTGGTTGTTATTAAGATACAAACAATGATTCCTTAATAGATAGTTTTCTTAATTCACAACACAAACTTACCTCAGAAAATTGTATAATAGAAAAGAGATATAAAACCCTGTTTGACTTAGTTTATTCTATTACTCATTATTATTACAAAAAAAAAAGAAATAAAACCCTGTTTGACTTTTATTTTTTGTCCTAATTTATTTTCAAAATACCTCGTGATTGTCGACTAGTCATAATTTTTATTTGTCTCATCCTTATAATTGAGGACATCCTACTCATGTGTTAAGGAAACGAAAAGGTAAGATGAAATTGGATTTAAGAAGTCTGATATTTATCACAAAGATACAAGAGGTGGTTTCTTTTATAGTCTAACTGACAACAAGGTAGTGGTTAACACAAATATAACCTTCTCGAAAAAGGATTATATGAAGAATTACAAGCCTTAGAGTGAAGTAATTATTGAAATCACTGAAGAGGTTTCGACCACAGATGTTCCAAATATTGAAATATCTATAATTCATGAGATGACATCACACAAGAGAACTACGAGTATTCTAACTAAAAGGGTATCTATAGCAACAAGTTTCACATGGGACTCAAGCTGCAAACCCACCAGTTCTACATGAAGCACCATCTACTCGTGGAACACTTCATGTAGAAAAAAATGTTCAGCTTATTGTATAATAATAACCAGCCTCTGAAATAACCTAGAATCCTCTATAACCTCGTCAAAGTAAGAGGCTTATTAGATAACCCGAAAGTTGGCAAGATGAATTTTTCCAAACTATCCATAAAATTTTGGAAGTGGAAGTAGATCCCTTCACTTATAGTGAAGCTATAAAGGATGTTGATACCTTCTCATAGCAAAAGGCTATAAAATCTGAGATAGAATCCATGTACTCTAATCATGTCTGGAAACATGTGGATCCACTCGAAGGAGTAAAACCCATAGGGTGAAAATAGACCTATAAGAGAAAAAAAAGAATAGAAGGAAAGTTTGATACCTTCAAAGCAAGGCTAGTAACAAAGGGTTATGCCCCGAATAAAGGAATTGATTATGAGGAAACATTCTCTTTTATTGCTACGATAAAGTCTATTCGTATTCTGTTATCTATAGCCAAGGTTCATGATTATGAGATTTGGCAAATGGATATTATGAATGCATTTCTAAATAGAAATCTTGATGAAAGCATCTATATAGTGCAACCAGACAATTTTATGGAAAAAAGACCATGAAGAAAAAGCCTATCTCTTGCAGATGTCCATTTATGGACTAAAATAAGCACCAAGAACATAGATTATAAGATTTGATAAAGCTATTAAATGTTATGGATATGATCAAGTTGTAGACGAGCCTTGTATCTAAAAGAAGATAGAAAATGGCAAATCGATATTTCTGGTACTTGACGTAGATGACATTTTACTCATTGGAAACAATATAGGTACAATGATAACTACTTAAGTATGGCTTGCAAAGTAATTTGATATAAAGTATCTTGGTGAGGCGAGCTATATACTAGGAATTCAAATCATTCATTATAGGAAGAACAAGTCTATAACTTTATCACATGCTTCTTATATCCATAAGATATTGACTAGATTTAACATAAAAATCTCCAAAAAAGGGTTGCTACCTTTTCGACATAGAGTTAAATTGTCAAAAGTTCAATCTCCTAAGAATGCAAAAGAGATAGGAGACATGGAGAGGATACCATATATTTTGGCAGAGGAAAGTCTCATGTATATCATGTTATGCACTAGATCTGATATATGCTTTGCAGTGGGAATTGTTAATAGATTCCAATCAAATCTAGGATAAGAACATTGGGTGATGATCAAGCATATTCTAAAATATATTTGGAAAACTAGAGACTATATGTTTGTGTATTTTAGAGAAACCTTACTCCCATTGGATATACAGATTTTGACTTCTGATCAGAACTTGACTTCAGAAAATCAACTTCTAGTTCTGTCTTTACTCTTGGCGAATTATCTATTATTTGGAGGAGTGTGAAGCAAACCTATATTGCTGACATTACCATGGAAGATGAATATGTGGCTGCTTATGAGGATACTAAAGAAGCTATTTAGTTCGAAAAATTCTTAATGGATTTACAAGTGGTTCTAGTTATTAGTTAATCATTAACTCTATACTATGACAAGAACGGCATAGTTGCCTATTCTAAGGAACTTAGAAGCCATAAGAGGGTGAAACATACTAAAATGAAGTATCATCTCATTTCAAATATAGTTGACCGAGGAGAAGTTATTGTGTGCAAGATCATGTCAAAAGAAAACCTAGCTGATCTTTTTACTAAAGAACTACTTGGTAAAAGCTTTGAGGGTCATCTTATAGGTTTACAGATGCGAAAGATGTAATAAATTACTTTTTGTGTAAGTGGGAGATTGTAAGGTTTACATCTAGCAAGTGTTTATTTATTGAATATTTTGGATATTTAAAAAAGTAATATTTCATGCATAACATTTATGTTAATATTTAGATTATTATACTATACGGTTCCATGATTTTTTTACTAGAAAAATATTTTAATGAAGTTGTTTATTAAAGTTAAGATATAATTTCTCTAATTAAATCAAATAAGATTGTTCACAATTAATAAGAGAAAATGGACACTTCTCTTGGTTCATGTTTCAAGATTTTGAGCATTTATAATGTGTCTTAATCTATATTGATATGATCATGTGCAAAAAGTCTTGGTGTATAAATATTGAACAAAGATCATGTGAAATATGTTCTTGTAATAAATGTTGTTGATGAGAATATATTCTCACAAGCTAGATAATTAATACATATATTTCTTAATGTTGAAATAGACGATAAACTTGTGTTCATAACTTATATTATTTGAGATGTTAAAATGTACGGATCAAGAAATTGACTATCTAGACTCTAATATTTTGGTAATATATCATTATAGGTATTGGGAATATATGCTTATAGATATGGAATCCACGACTATATTATATGGAGAAATGAATACTGTCTTGCAGAGTTATAGGAGTTTTGATGATTTAAACCTTGGTTAAGTGATTAATAAAATTTCTTATTTAATTAATTGAACATTTTCTATAAGTCTAGTCAATCACTAGGTGACTGATCGGTACACTATTTCGATTTGAATCCAACACACTTAAAATAGTTGTATTAGGATAGGTTAGATCGCTTAAGAAAACAGCAAGTATGAGTGATGCAAACTCAATATTATTTTTCAAAAGTTCCATGGCAAAATGTAAATATAGCAATATATCACTTCGAACAATGAACGTTTTGTTTAGTTACTTTGTTGTTCGAGGAGGAAAATTACGTAATATGACATGCTAAGACATGAAACGAGGAGAAAATCCTAAGATTTTAAGGAATTTTAGATATTTCGGCGATCTAAAATTCTGACCCCTCTAAATGGACGTTTTGCATAGTCCCTTAGAAAGCAAGTAGGAGATAATATGCTAATCCTACCGCCCCCCAAGTCTTATAGTGTTTGAAGACTTCCATAAAACTATAAAGGTGGACCAAATGAGGATGCATCTTCTTCTCTGGATTTTTTTGAAGTTGATCTCCATCAAATAATAATAAACAACATTTAGAAAATCCTATACTATTTTAAAATTGGGTGTATAATTTTGATCTAATCAAAATTAAATTACAGAAAAAATTAAACCTGAGGAACCATATAATTTACAGCCAAATATCAATCATATATCCATCATATGATATTCATCAATTTATCATCATATACATATCAAAAATGAATACAATACCACTCATATATACAAATTATTAATACTATATACTCATCTAATTTGGTTCTGGTAGCAATTACTGGTTTGAATGTTAGATTTGTAGTAGAAGAACAACCCATGCATATTATGAAATTTTCATAAAAACTTTCGATTATATGAGTACATAGTATTAATCATAAAAAAGAAAAAATTGAAGAACATAAGACTAGATACAATACCTCTTGTAGTTTATCAATAGATCCTCACTTTCATGTGTTCTAAATAACGAAACTTCTAATCTAAGCCTCCAATTCCAATGGATGAATATGTGACTGTAATCAATTGTAATCTTAAACTCACACTTTATGATCTAGTAATTTTTTTTAGCACATGAGATTGCAAGATTTATGCTTCAGAGAAATCTTGTTGGACCATCATCTACATACGTTCCTGACTTACTTATTAAAAGAAAATTTTGGACTCTGAAAATTCTTGACCTTTTTTTTTTTTTAAAACATACGTTTAGTTCATTTTGGGAAAAGACTATTATTTACAATTAACCATTTACTTTATAAAATAAATTATGAAAATAAATAAAAACTTTTTGAAGATGATTAAGAAACATTTGTTTATAAACTATTTCTTTTTTTGTGATTTAAATAATACGCAATTGAAAATGGTTCCCAAGTGAGTGAGGTGTCATATTCAGACCAGTTCAGTAACGAGCTCTCCTTAGATAGTTTAAATCTTTTTGACAAAATCCTTAAGTTTTATATTTATTCAAAGCAAAACATTTTTATTTTTTTCTAAAATCTTTAACTATTGAAAAATATTCATTAAAACTCTATTCATTATATATATTTAAAAGTTTAACTTGACTAAACCATGCATAGTAAAATCAAATGCTAAGTGCTAGATACATTTTAAGTAAAACAAAATCATTAAGATTATATAATTGAAATAATCAACATTATTAAGATTACATAATTGAAATAATTGTCTTATACTAAATACATATACGAAAAATATAGTGGCTGTATTCTATTGCCCGTGCCTTGCATTCACTCTCACCCTAGTTCTAGTCAACTCATCAATCAAGTCAAAGATTTCTTTCCTTTGGTACCTACAACATGGATTCATATGACGTGGGTTTTTGCTCAGTAAATACAACATAATTCTCACAAAACATTTTGTACATAAACAAACAACATGTTGTGATAGTTTGATTATGTTATTTTTGAAATCATCATCTTAGACTTTATTATGTGAGCTTTCATCTTATGTTTCCTTATGAAATCTTTTATCTCATATCTTATTATAAAATCTATTATCTTTCTTAGGGGCCAATGTACATATCGATTGCGTGCAACTGAATGCGAAATTAGGGGAATGATCCTACTAGAAAATACTCGTGGTAAAAACTTTAACATACAACATTTTATCATTTCTTGTCATTAATAATATTGTAAAGTAAACATACAATATTTTATCATCATGGAAAACATGTATAATAAGCTCAGTTCACATCATTTGTAATCCATACATACAATAAAGGCATAGGCCAGTTATTGTATTAAATTATCTCAAACATATTATATCACATATAGAACATGCTTTTAAAATAATCTATACAATAGATGAGATTGTACTTTTCTTGTAACATGATTTTTCTAGTTCCACTTGTATACGTTCATCTCGGTCGGAGGTTCGTCTTATTGTATGTATACTCTAAGAGTTAGAGTAATTTAAGGTGGACTTATCACCTTTCTTAAACCTCCTATTACTTAGTGGGTTTAAGATGACTAAGACTCATTCTTATTCATATATGAAACTTCACATTCTTCAAATATCATCAAAATATATTTTGGACTCTTAATACGTATACATTAGATGGATTGGGTAATTTCTTATAGCCATTACCATGAAAGTTTTATTGGGTTTGCTACTAGTCCGTAATAACTTTAATTAAACAATAGATACATATCATCCTTAACTAACTAAGTTCTCTTACTTATTTTACCCTCCATCAATATTTTTTAATTCACCTCCCCAGCTTTTATCATAAGTCTTGATATGACAACTGGGCCAAATATAAAAGTGGCTACTTATTCAATTTTAAGTTCAAAGTCAGACATTGAGCTAGACACACCACTAGGCTTTTTGACTCTTCTTAGGCCCATGACTATACTTGGCTAGATACAATTGTGGACATAGAACTATCATTGCCTATCATTAATTTTATATCTTAAACTTAGGTTAATCTTTTCTTATTTCACTCAAGGGTCTAAGGCATAAATCTTTCATTGTCTTTTCACCATTTTTCCTTTCTAAAATTTAAAATCCCATAACTTATACTTTTGCTCCCAAGTCTTAGGTTTTTAGCAATTATGCCCTCAAAGCGGTAAAATTTAAGTTTTACTTCATCTTTTTGTTATAGATCTTGACTTAATCTATTTTTATGCTTTAGAAGATTTTCAAAACCACTTAAAATAGTATCCCCATAGATTTTGCCCATATTTTGTCGAAATTACATTTTTGGCCCAGAATACTTAAAATTTTGACACTTTGGTCCCTTCATCCTTTGAGCAAATATTTTAGATTTTTGTAAATTATTTCTAATCAGCAAAAAAAAAAAAAATCTTCTCAAAGATCTAAGTCTAGATAATTAAGCTTAGTTAATTTTTATGGATATTTAATCTGAGGGTTCTTTACCAAAAAATCTCTCATTTAGGAGTTTACATAATTTAATTTAGGCAATAACTTCTTTTTAGCATTTATTAACATAAAGTACTCATATTTTAAGCTTTAAGAAGTTAATAAAGTAAACTAGGTCCTAAAAGGAAACATATAACACATATATGAAACCAAATATGTTATTATTTAATTATTTATTTCATAAAGTCTCGGTAAACACATAACAAGCATGGTGGAGAAATTTTTATCTTCCAAGCTTGATTCTTATTTTTTGGAGTGTTTGAGAATCTTTCCAAGTGTTGCTAATTTACTAGGAGTGAAAATATAAAAATTAGACTCCACATACAATTGAGCCAAAAATCATAATAAAGTAAAAAAGGATTTATGTCACCTACCTTCCCAAGAATCTTTCTTTCTCATTCATTCCTTCTCTATCATCAAACTAGGTGTTCTATGCTCTTGATTAGTATTCTATGATTATAGAGTTTTAGGACGAAGAGAAAGGATGATGAGTGATGGGCTATGGCTTTTCGGGTTTGAAAGGTAGAAGAAGTTTTCTTCTAGTTTGATTTTGCCAAAAAAGATTCCAAAGGGGAAGATTATTAGGTCCAAGAGTTTGGCATTCTAAAATTACAAAGTATTAAGAACTCAAGTGAATGTGTGAGTGTGTTGTTGTTGCAACAAATGTTGGTTGTTTTTCATAACAACTGAACCTACGTTTTTCTTATTGAAAGAAAAATATAACAATTAAACAAAAGAGAGATCATCAACTATATCACTAGAGATACAACTAGGCACCTCATCAATACAACTAATAGAAGAAGAAACACTTAAAGCAATATTTGCTGGGGAGTGATCCACAATGTTTCCATCCTAAGGGATGTGAATGCAACTAATAGTTCCTAGTTGATTAAGTAAGACATGGATGTCTTTGATAATAGGACCCACAATTACAAGAAGGTGTCTTAAGGACATTGTTGTGGTAGTGTTCTTGGAGTCCGATTCGATGAAATTCAACAAGATTCTATGCTATAGAGTGAGCAAAGTGTAAACTTTCCCTAACAGTGATGCATTCAACGATGAATATAGAATAGGCTCCAGGTAGTCTCCTTGATAAAGCTCCTCAGACCACTTCGAAGTGGTCCTAAATCACCACTCCAACATCAATGAAGTTACCATCCTGAGATGAGGTTGCATCTACTTTTGCCTTTGAAGTTTCATACTCCAGTGGGTACCAATGATCTATATTCGAGGGACTAAGTGTTTAAGTCTGCTCTGAGGTATGAAGTCTCTTATACTCCTGGATCTAAAGGTCGGCATGTTCAAGGAAAATCTAAGGCGACTTTCCTTTATTTCCATGGGCAAGAATATTTTTGTTATGCCAAAGCATCCAAATGACTACACATCAGGTTTCAAAATCTGTTTTTGTGAAATTTCTTGAAAGAAAAATTAGTAGGTCCTCGAAGCAATGTCCCTGAAATTTCTCCATGGTCTCCTAGAACGAGCTCGTCTCCAAACGATCAGAGGAGTAGGGGCAAGTTACTAAAGCATAGAGAGTTATTTCACACCCACCTTGACATCCCGTATAGATGCTAGAACAAGGAATCCCTCTCGTAGCAAGAATAGAAATGGTGGGAAAATTCCATGGAAAGCTTTCTAAATGAAAATCTTGCTAGGAAGTTTGAAATTTGAGAAAAATTCCACCGGTTACGACCCACTTTTGGATTTGAGCTCTTAGCTTCCACCTTTGAATAAAGAATTGTTTGGTAACCTGATCAAATAAAGTAAACTCTATCTTCCTCATAATGCCAGAGGAGTGAATCTTCAGTTCTAGTAGTACTAAACGAGATTGATTGAAAAGCCTCTTAGGGTAAGTTGGGATTGATTGGGCCACAGCTTTGATTAAAATCTCCTTGCCACCAAAAGAGAAGAGTTTTCCATGATAGTCTTGAAGCTTACTCATTATTTGATGACTCTAGTGATTATATGAGTGAAATATATAAGGAATGTCGTGCTTTACTATCCAGAATGAACATGATTTTCTTCCTATTAATTTTCTATCAATTCTTTTTATATTTTCCATATAATTTTTAATTATTTCCTTATTCTAACCTTCTATGATTGATATCTGATTACTCTTAATTGGACTAATGAATTTGAATTGGTTTCTAAGGAGTATTGATGAGGATTTTCATCCATAATGGTGCTAAATATTATCTCATTGAGATAATTGGTATTTTCCTAATTAACGATATAAGTTGTTCTAATACGGTGATCTTATTTGTTGCAACAGATTTATTTTTTTAAGAAAGTACTTGATTGAATTGATCGACTCTAATTGATTGAGAAATCTATCCTTAGATTTAAAGAAAGTATTTATAGGTATAAATAAGAGATTTTAACTGATCGAGGAGAGCAAACTTTGTTGAGAACATTCTTCAATGCACCTTCTATTTTTCATGGATTATTCATTCAAGTTGTTGCAACAATTTTTAGATGGTCCAAATAAGGAATGACAATAAATTTTGTGCAAATTAATTCCTTTCTTATTTTCATCATTTGGACACTTCGTGAGGATGTTCAAAGGGATAAAATTCATCTATAAAAATTCAGCTACACCAAAGAATTTTTATGCACTTTATTTGGGAAAAATATACTTAGAGATAGTTTTTATTTTTAAAGACACAAAGCATGTTCTATTGCCATTGCGAGACTTGGGAAGTTTATGAGTTTTCTAGGTTTCTTAGTTGAGTGTACTTTTCTTTGGAAGGAAGAATAATATATCTTTGGGAGAAGATCGATCAAGAGTAGTTAAGAAAGTTAACGAGTAATGGATCAATAAGGTGAGAGGAGCTTGCTAAATAAGATTGGTGGAAAAATGACAATACTTTGTAATAATTGAAAAGAAGGAATCTTTTATTGCTTAAGTCAATTAGTGTTTATGCCCACTGGGCTAGTTTAGTGGGTGGGATGGGGTGAGAATTGGATATTAGGTCCAGAGTCCTACTCCTATTTTGGGTGAGTTATTTTACTTTATTTGTAGTAAATGGAGGTTATTAGTTAAACCCCACTTTTTTATTTTTAATTTTTTAAAGTTAATTGGTGTTTGTAATGTTTAACACTTTACTAACTTATTTAATCTCTGGGCATGGCCTTGTAGTAAGTAAAAGTTATTAGTTAAGTTATATTTTTTTTTTTAAAAAAAGTCATTGGATGTTTATAATCTTTTACACTTTACTAATTTGTTTAATCTTTGGACATGATCTCGTAGAGCAGGAGAGGTCTGAACTATGTTAAAAATTTCTTGTGTTTATTTTTTTATTCTTATTTTCTATTGCAACAACTTTTTATTAGTGTATTATAACATAATTAATTAATTATCACTTCAAAATATTAATTAATTGTTCAGTAATTCTCATTATAATATATCTTTCAATTTGTAATAGAATTGAGTGATTAATTGGGACTTGCGCTTTTGGCATCAATCACGTTTACAAGAGAACAAAATCAAAAGCCTTGAAAAGTATCAAATGATCCTGTATAATAAATCAAGGTATTTTGCTTTGTTAAAACCGGAGGAGGAAAAACAAAACGATAAGGATAATTTAACCACTGTGTTAAATTAGTGAAAAAGGACACACAAAGATGAATTAGCACAAGTATATAGCAATATCTACATCTATGCAAACTTAAACCAGAAAAAGCATTTTTGGTTTTAAAAATATCATGATTAACATTGAAGTTCTAATAATTCATCTATATTTAGCAAGTAATTTTAGTCCAATGTAAATGCTTTGAAAAAAATTATTTTACAGTGGTCTATAATCCTTGATAAGTTTGAAATTAATGCAAATGTTAGTAAACGTAGACTTACATTACGATTAGGATATGATCAAGTCTAATACAAAGCATACACATAAATGAACATTATCAACTCTATTATTAGTCATCTTAAAAAAAAAAACACAATTGATAATAGCATAAATTATAGATTTCCTCTAATTATTTTAAAACTTACACAAAAAGACAAGATAATAAATTGTCTTTATTACCCACACTTTCATAAATTTCAAAAAGAGAGAAACAAAAGCGAATGGTATAAAAGGAAAGAAAAAAAGTTGAAGAGTATCATGCTCATTCAAGCTTATTATTAATAAAGCATTTATCGTCGATCGTAAATTAAATTAGAATTTTATATTCCTCCTATTAACTAATCCAATAAGTCTTAGTAAGGACTAAGACTGCCTGATATAACGACTATTAACTAATCCAATAAGTCTTAGTAAGAACTAAGACTGCCTGATATAACGACAAAAAAGGTTGATTCGAGAGAGATTGTGTAACGACGCGGCTTTTCAGATTAGTAGTTACTTACCTTCTTAACTTACTTAATTAAAAAGAGAAATTTAGAAACTGAAAATTCATGCCAATTTTTTTTATGCTTTTATTTCTTTTTAAGAGATTTATATTTATAACTAATAATTTACTTAAATTTTAAAAACAAGTAAAATATTTCTCGATGGTTAAGTGACTTTCATTTAAATTTGTTTGTAAACTTTTTATTAGGGTGATTTAAATAATGTGCAACCATAAAGGGCTTCCAGGTGAGGATGGAGGTCACATACGAACCATTTAAGTCCCAAACTCTCCTTAGACAGTTTAAACCTTTTTGATAGAACCCCTTGTGTTTTGCATTATTTAACTCAAAACATTTTCTCTTTTAGATCTTTTGAAAAATATTTATTTAAATTCTATTCAATGAAATATATTTTCAAGTTCAATTCAATAAAATCATGCATTGCGAAATAAAATGCCAAGTTATAAATACATTTTCAAACAACATCAAGCTAACATAATTGAAATCATTTATCTCATAATAAGAACGTATGCGGAAGTAATTTTAATGGTGGTATTCCATTGCTCGTGCCTCATATTCATCCCCACTTCGATTCCATCTAACCCATTAATCAAATCAGAGGTTTCTTTCCTTTGGTACCTATAGCATGGATACTCATAAAATATGAGCTTTCGTTCAATAAGTACAATGTAATTCTCACAAAATATTTTATTTATAAACAAATAATCTTTTATGAAAGTTCAATTATGTTGTTTTATGAAATAATTACTTTATGCTTTATTATAAGATATTGTATCATATGATTTTATCTCATTCTTGATCACAAAGTCTTTTATCTTTCTTATGGGCCTTGGTGTACATACTGAGTGCGTACTACCAAATGAGGAACCAGGAGAACGACCCAACTGAAAATACTCATGGTCATAGTCTTAACATACTTTTCTTCGGGAATCCTCGCTTAGCGGAGGTTGGTCTTATTTTCCCTGAGATATTCTCACTTAGTGGAGGTTGGTATAACACCTTTAAATTTTTTATCTTATTCAGTCTTCTCTTAACATGAGTAGATACATTTCAATAACAAGCCCAAACTTATATTCCATTATCATAGCATTTCTTTTGTTAAAGTATGCTAAAGTATTTTTACATGATAATATTATAAAGTAAGCATACATTATTTTTATAGCATAGAAAATGTATCTTTATAAGCATATATTATATATAGCCATACAATAATAACATAAAGGCAAATTAACATATGAAATAATTTCAAACATATCATACTAGTAACATGAAATATTTTCAAACCATCTATGCCATAGTGAAATTGTACTTACCTCGTAATATGATTGTCTTAGTTCCACTCGTTAATTATGTACGTCTAGGTCATAGTTTTGCCCTAACGTATACATACTCTATTTGTTAGAATAATTGAAAGTGGTCTTATACTTTTTTTTTTAAACTTTTAATTACCTAGTGGGTTTAAAATATTTAAGACTTAATCTTGATCAAACATAAAATTTCATATTTGAGAAACGATGTCAAGTTATATTTATTGACTAATTTATACTTTCAACTTAAATAGTAAGATTTAATTCTTCTAAATCTTAATCATAGTGATCTTTTTAATCTATCAATAATTTAGTTATTGATTTGATCATCCTAAATCAGTTAAGTTTCCTTAATTATATTTCTTTTCATCAAATAATTTGAATTATTCTTAATTAATTTCTTTATTCACAATTAAGGGTCATAATATGATAAGTGAGTCAAACACACTAATGGTTACATAAATTTAAAATCTAAAATCATACTTGGACTCATTATTGTTAGGCATGGATTGCACTTTTTAGGTTCATCTCTAAACTTAGGTAAAATATAATTAGAGACATACATTATTTATTTCCTATAATTGATTTCATGTCTTAAATTTAAGTAAATTTTTTCTTATCCCAATTAGAGGTCTAAAATAAAGTTTTCTATCTATTCTTATACCAAATTTCTAATCCAAAATTTCAAGTTTTATAATTTATAATTTTTCTCGTAATCCTAAGATTTCTAACATTTATGCCCTCCAATGGTAAATATTGAGTTATATCCTATCTTTTTGTTAAAGCTTCTTCCTTTATTTATTTTTACACTTTAATATGATCTGAAAACTGTCTAAAATATCTTTCTCACATATTTGACTCATATTTTGTCAAAATTACACTTTTGACCCAATTACTCAAAGTTTTGGCATTTTAGTCCTTTTAACTTTTGAGCAAACATCTTTAATTTTTGGAAAGTATTTTTAATAGGTAAAAATCTGTTCTTAAGGATCTAAGTCTAAATCATTAAGCTTGGTTTATTTTCATGAATATTCTATTTTAGAGACATACACTTAAAAATCTTCCACTTTTGTGTCTAATCATTTTGATTTAACTATTATTATTATTTAGCCTTTATTATTATGAAGTAATTATATTTGGAGGCTTAAGAAATCAGCAAAATAAGTCTAAATATAATATAAATTATATAACATCTAAAGTAGAGTAAATATGTAATTACTCATTTATTCTTTTATAGAATCTATTTAAACATATAACAAGCAAGGTGAGGGAATATTTACCTTCTAAGCTTAAATCTTTTTTCTTACATCTCCACCACAAAACTAGGTACTCTATTCTCTTGATTATAATTCTTAATTTCTAGAGTTGATAGGTAAAATATTATAGCTCTTGTAGATTTGGAAAAAAGTAAGGTAAAAAGAGTTTTTTTTTTTTTTTGAGAAGAGATAATTAGAAAAATGAAGATAGTTTTAAGTAAGTAATCGGAAGGTTAAGTATGGACTTGAATTGCAAAATGAATGATCTATTTATAGACCATCCGTAGGAGGTATCCAATAATAGACACTTTTACATTCCATCAAAAAATCCAAGCACGATTATTACCAATTTGTCTATCTTCTTGTCCTACTCTATTACCTTATCTTTTACTTTATTTTTCACTCATCCACTACTTTTATCTGTAATATTTCTTTTTTTTTTCAATTATTTAGAATCCAATACCACTAGGGCCCAAAGAAAGTCTCCACTACATTAATCTTTTTCATACCTTTTGAATTATTTTGGAGACAAAAGCTGCTAATTAGTTTTTTCTATGTCTTCCACTTTGAATTATGGCCACTAATTTCCAAAGAATATTTCCATTATCATTTTCCTTTTTCCTACTTTTTTAATTATTTTAGAGACAAAAGCTATCAATTAGTTTTGTATATATTTTCCTTTTTTAGAATTACCCACTGACTTTATCATTTTCTTTTCTATTCCACTAATTTAAAGTTATTACATTCCTAAGGTAAAACTTTCTTACTCTTCATCTTTTTCTACAACTTATTTGCTGCCCTTAGATTGATTTGTCTACTTAAATCCTATCCATTCAAATTATGGCATGGTACTATTTTGGTGCAACTATTAACTTTAGGTTATAAAATGTAATAATTTTTTTTTAATATGACATAAACATGTCACATTCTTAATTAGGTTATGTTGATTTACATAATATAATCTTTATAGAATCAATTTATTATTAAGGAAAACTAATTTAGAATTTCTAAGTTAAAACAAAGAATAACTATGGTTTTCTCACGTAATAAAATTTAACATTAAAATAATACTATATATATATAATTTCAAGTATTTGTGAATGTAAACTTATTAAAATTTGACACTAAGTTTATAAATAATAATTCTACTAAGATTACAAGTCTAGGGATTCCTAGGGGGTTACAATCTTCCCTACTTATATAATTTTTGTCCTCGAAAATTATAAAAATTCTGGGTACTTTTCCTTCATCTCTTCTTCTTGTTCCTAAGTAGCCTCTTCGATCTTGTGGTTTCATTATAATTCCTTAACTAAAGGTATGGTCTTATTTCAAAAATCTTTTCTTCGCGAGCCAAAATCTTCATTGGTTTCTCCTCGTATGTCAAGTCCTCGTAAACTTTAACAAGTTCATGCTTCAAAACATGTGATGGGTCTGAGATGTATTTCTTCAGCATGGACACGTGGAACACGTTATGCACTGATGCTTGTTCAGGCAGTAAAGCCAACTTATAGTTTACATTGCCAATATATTCTAAAATTTCGAATGGTTCGATGTATCTTGGACTCAATTTTCCTCTTTTTCCAAACTGCATTACTCCCTTTATTGGTGCTATTTTGAGAAAAACCGCATCTCCTACTTGGAATTCTAATAGAGTTCTCCACTTATGTACGTATCTTTTTCGTCTACTCTGAGTACTTTCCATCCTTTTCCTGATTTTTTTGTATAGTTTCAGTGGTTTCCTTTATAAAATCAGTGGTTTCTAAATGTTTCTCTCTAGGTTCAAACCAATGGATTGGGGATCTATATCTTCTTTCATAAAGTGCTTCATAAGGTGCTGCCTTGATAGAGGCCTGGTAACTATTATTATAGGAGAACTTTATCAATGGAAGCTTCTTTTTCCATGCTCTTTTTAAGTCTATGACGCATGCCCTAAGCATATCCTCTAAAGTTTAGATGGTTCATTCTGATTGCCCATCAGTTTAAGGATAGAAAGCCGTGCTAAAATTTAGCTTTGTACCTAAGGCTTATTGGACTTTTCTCCAAAAAGTCGAGGTAAATCGATTGTCGTAATCAGAAATGATATTTTGTAGTATTCCATGTAGTCTGACTATCTTAGTCACATATAATTCAGCTAACTTTTCCAATGAGTAAGTGATTTTCATTGGTAGAAAGTGTACTGATTTAGTTAGTCGATCCACAATCACCCATATTACATTGTATCCTTCTGGCATTCTTGGCAATCTAATCACAAAATCCATAGCAATTTTCTCATATTTCTAGTCTAGAATTTCAATTGGTTGCAATTCTCCAACAGGCTGTTTATGTTCAGCTTTGAATTTTTGACACGTCAAAGCACCTTTGTACGTACTTAGGAACATCCATTTTCATTCCATTCCACCAAAAGTGTTCCTTTAGATTCTTATACATCTTTTTCATACTAGGATAGACAGAATAAGGGGTCTCATGTGCCTTAGAAAAGATCTGATTCTTCATTTTGGCATCATTAGGTATGCATAATCTACCATTTAGTTTGAGAATTCTATTAGAAGAGAGAATAAACTTGGTTGATTTTTTTTTCTGCAATGTCTTCCTTAATTTAAACTAAGACAAGATCGAGCTCTTGGGTTTCCTTCATGTTCTCAAAAATTTTTGGTTTAAGAGTTAATATAGACAATTTACCTATTATTAACTCTAAACTGACGTTGTTTATATCTTCTTGTAACGGCTTAGGTAAGGCTTTTATTGATATTAGAGTGGAAGTCATTTTTCTGCTTAACACATCTGCAACTCTGTTTACCTTACCTGGTTGGTAGAAGATTTTATAATCATAATTCTTTACTAACTCAAGGCATCTATGCTGCCTCATGTTCACCTCCTTTGAGTGAATATGTACTTCACGCTTTTATAGCTGGTGTGAATTCGACATTGAGCCCCATATAAGAGCGAATATTACAATAGCAAGTTCTAGATCATGATTTGGGTAGTTTTTCTCGTGCTCCTGTAGTTATCGAGAACCATATGCCACGACCTTTCCATTTTGTATTAGTACTACTCATAATCCCAACTTTGATGTATCACTATAAACATAGAACTGTCCTTTGTTTGATAGGATGGTAAGTATAGGTGCACTGGTAAGCCTATTTTTAACTCTTGGAAGCTTTCTTCACACTTCTCTGTCTATTCGTATTTCTTCCTTTTTTTGTAAGGGTCATGAGGGATGCAGCGAGCTTTGAAAATCCTTCTGCAAATATTCGATAATAGTCGGCTAATCCCAAAAAGCTTCTCACTTCAGACATTGTTTCGGGTGCTGGCCAATTTTTCACTGCCTCTGTCTTGGAAAGATCTACAAAAACTCCTTCCTTTGTAACAGCATGTCCTAAGAAATGGACTCAGTCTAGCAAGAATCCTCACTTAGAGAATTTGGCATAGAGGCTGTGTTCCCTTAACTTCTACAAGACGAGTTTGAAGTGTTATTCGTGTTCCTCTTGAGAACTTGAATAAATCAGGATGTCATCGATAAAGACTATGATAAATTTGTCTAAGTATTCTTTGAACACTCTATTCATCAGGTCTATAAATGCTGTAAGAGAATTTATTAGCCCAAAAGGCATCATTAAGAACTCATAATGCCCATATCGTGTTTGAAAGGCAGACTTCGGAATATCACTCCTTTTAGTTGATGATAGCCAGATCACAAATCGATCTTTATGAAAACTGTAGCTCCTTTTAGTTGATTGAACAAGTCTTCTATCTTTGGTCAAGGATATTTATTCTTTATGGTCAACTTATTCAATTCTCTATAGTCGATGCACATACTAAATGTACCATCCTTCTTCACGAATAGCATAGGTGCGTCCCATGGTAAGTGACTTGGTAGGATGAAACCTTTGTCTAACAACTCTTGTAGTTGAGTTTGTAGCTCTTTAAGCACAGTAGGTGCCATCCTGTAAGGTGCTTTGGAAATAGGGATAATACCGGACAGTAATTTGATCTCAAAGGAAATTTCTCGCTCCAGTAGTAGTCCTAGCAGATCATCAGGAAACACGTCAATATACTCTTTGATGACGATTACATCTTTTGGCATCTCCTTTTCTTCTTTACTCTTATCTAGAATATTAACTAGATATCCCAAACATCCATTACTCAATATTCTCCTTCCATGCATTGTTAAGATCATCACTCGAGGTCGCTTCTTAATATCTCTATTATAAGTGAACTTTTCTTCTCCTAGAGATTTGAACGTGATCCTTTGATTTCTACATTTAATGTTAGTATTATAACTTCCTAAGAAGTCCATTCCTAGTATGACATCATAATCAATCATTCCTAGGATGACTAGGTTAGCATACAGTTCCACAGTAGCTATAATTATTAGAACATGTCTTATCCAATAATTCATTGTCAAAGTTTCTCCTAAAGGTAAAGCTACATTTAAAATTTTAGTCATTCTATCACTATTCTTTGCTATTCTTTTGGCAAACACATGTGACACAAAATAATGTGTAGCACCAAAATCAAACAAGACATGTATTTTGAGTGGCAATAGAAAATTGACCTATGACTACTTTAGAGATTCCTGCATCTGGAACCTTCCTCGTAATAGTGTAAACTTGGACAGTAGTTTCTGGAGGTGCTTCCAATCTTCTTTGACCGATCTGGGGTCTTTCAAGTTTGATCTGCATATTGTGAATTTGAGATCCTTATAACTTAGACGTGGTTGCTAGGTTAGCTTGATTCTGTTTACTGTAGTAGTTCTTGGCATAATAACCCTCCTTGCCACAGAGGTAGCAGGTGTTTGAGGCAAAGCGACATTCGCCAGGGTGTTTCTTTCCACATATAGGACACGGTGGAAAATCTTCCTTAGCCTTCTTTTGCTATTGAGGCTCTCCTTTTTGGTTTCTTTGGCCATTAAAGTTATTCATTCTCTTCTTTCTACTATAATTATTACGGTTATTATTATTGTTGTTCTGGTTCTTATTATGGCAAGATTGGGTCTCAAATCCACTTTAGTTGTTGTCCTGATTCGGTTTAGTTTGTCCATGTTGGTTCTTCTTTGATTCGAATTTATTTCTGTCGTATTTCCTTGGCTTAGGCAAGACGATATTCTACTCTGAGTACCCTTTCTACACATTCTGCAACTATAGTAGGTGGGTTGTTGCCACTATCAATGACAACTGAAAATTCAGGATGAAACATTTCGAGCATCCTCCTTACTCCTTCTGCTTCAGTGGGTACCAAATAGGGATGTAGGCTTGCAAGTTGGTCGAACTTTTATATGGCCTTGGTGACTATTATATTCCCTCGTTAGATGTTAATGAATTCATTTTGTTGGGCCTGCATCACTATACGATTATAATATTTCTAGTTGAATTCATGGATGAGGTCATTCCGCGATATTTCTCTAACATTTTTTTCTCATTTTGACTATCTCCCACCAATATCGTGCATCTTTCTTTAGGACATGAGACATACATAATACCTTTTCATGGTCATTAAGGTTCATAAAATCTAGGATAGTTTGGATCGACGACAACTATTCTTTGGCCATCAAAGGATTCGTTGATCCTTTAAACTCAGTAAGCCGCATCTTTTTGAAGCATTCATAAAGTGGTTCTTGGTACTACACACGTCGATCAAGTATTATACGTTTCAGTTGTAGTGTTGGTTCTTCCTTTTGAGGTAGAGGTTCTTCATTGTCTACTTGAGATTCGATATTCTCTTGGCGTTGTTGCCTTAGTTACTCACAAAATTCCTTATCTCCTCTTCTTGAGCTTGGAATCATTGTTGTAAGTTAGCTACAAGATTACTTAGGTCGGGTGTTTTAGATGCTTATATTGGACTGACTCGTGGTCTTTTCCTCCTTTTGCCATTTTTTTTTTGTTTTTAGTTGATTCCTATTTTTTTAGGGTATTATTAGTTATCTTAACTTCAATTATGAAGAAAAAAAAATAAATTAAGTAATAAGACACACATTGTTTCATAATTATATTATTTCATTAATTAAAGTATAAAATAAGAATATATAAACATTTCTAGTCTACTCTATACTTAATCTCTGATATTAGTGTTTGAAGGTTTGCTAGGATTTTCCTCTGGATCCTCTTCTGGGTCCTCTTCAGAGTCTTCCTCATTGCATTAGTGTGTCCTTGTTTGGTGGGCATGGTTCTCTCCACATCTATTCGTGGTCGTACCCTTCTTTGCTCTTCTTCAGGGTCTCTTTGTTGGAAAGGTGTTCTTGTGGTATTCCTATGAGATGATCTTTTAGCCATACTTTGTTCCACTTTCCTTTGATATTCCTCTTCCGCATGAATTGCCTCTGAACTAATACGTTCAAGATTCATATCAGAATCTACCATCTTAGGGAAGAAGATAAACTTAAAGCCTAACTAGAGACTATGACTAGGGAATTAGAGGCTTTGAAAACTAGAGATAGTAGAGTCACACATACGGTTACTAGGGTAGAATTTCAGGCCACATGTTTTGTCTGTGGGGGAGTGAAACATTTAGCTCAAAATTGCCCAACCTACAGCGGGATGAAAGAGGTTAATGAAAAGCAATGCAATACTTTAGGAACATTTAGGAAGCCTTTCTCACCATATTTTGAGACGTACAATCCTGGCTGATGAAACTACCCAAACTTTAGCTAGAGATCTGACCAAAACCATCCTACATTATCCAATACCAATAGCTGGCACTCTGAGGCACCACCACCTAAAAATTACTATACATCTCAATATAATGTATGACCCAATAGGAATCTTTTAGAGGAAACACTTTAGGTATTTATAGAGGTATAGAATAAAACTAACCAAAAGTTTGAGTCTGTACTTACACAGGTGGTGGAAGAGAATAAAGAGATTAAGAGTCAAATACCGAAGCTGACTAGCACTCTTATTGTACAAGAGCGTAGAAGATTTCTTGCCCAACCTTAGTCCAATCCAAAAAGGCAACACTTGGTGCAAATCTCTGGCATTGATACGCAGAATATTGAAGAGGTCAATTCCATTACTACCGGAGGTGGTAAGACTTTAGATGGTCCAACTTTACCAAGTATACAACCAAGCGACACTACCACTCTGGATAGTACTAAAGCTAACCCTTTATAAGAAGCTAAAAAGAACTTTCTGGTTAAAGTGCATTTTCCTCTAGCTCTCAAGACAGGAAAAATACTAGAAAGTCAAGGTGAGATCCTCGAAATCCTTAAGCAAGTTAAAATTAATCTACCTTTATTACATGTGATTAAGCAGGTACTATTATACGCTAAGGTGATCAAAGATCTATGCACCATGAAAAAGAGACACCACATCAAGAAGACTGTATTCTAAAAAAACCAGGTAAGTGCGGTGAATGAGCAGAAAATACCGCCCAAATACGAGGATCCAAGTTATCCCACTATCACCTACAACATAGGGACACACGAGTTTGGTTAAATGCTATTAGACCTGGGAGCAAGCGTAAAGCTTATGCCATTTTCTGTATACTTGCGACTAGGTCTTGAAGAAATCAAGCCTACATTTATGGTATTGTAGCTAGTCGACCATTTTATACAAAGACCAAGAGGGATAGTAGAAGATGTTCTGCTACAAATTGATAAATTCTACTATTCTATTGATATTTTAATCTAGGATACTGAATCTGTGGTTGACATTGAGCTTAAAAACCTAGTACTCTTAGGAAGACCTTTCCTTACTACAACAAATGCCCTTATTAATTGTAGAAATAGTCTAATGAAGTTATCGTTTAGGAACATGACCTTAGAGGTAAATATTTTCCATGTTGGAAAACAACCACGAGATGAAGATGAATGTTATCATTCCTACTTAATAGATACACTCATTCTGAAAGAAGCAAACTTGCATAATAATTTTGAATCTTTAGAATACCTTCTCCAAAACTCTAATTCTAAACTTTTGCATTATTCTATTGATATGTTTAATGTCTCTGTTGTTTTTGATATTATACAGGATAAGGAAAAGAAGTTTTGGCAACCACACTTTGAAGAGTTGCCACGTTAAAGAGGGAAGCTAAAACCATCTGCCTTGGAAACACCTAAGATTGAACTATCCTAGTTGCCCAAAGGTTTGAAAGACGTATTCTTGGATTCACATAATACCTATACTGTCATTATTTCTACTAAACTTAGTGTAGATCAAGAGAGAAAATTGATAAATTTATTACAAGAGCATAAATCTGCACTAGGTTGGACTATAGCTGATATTAAAGGTGTTTTCCCATTAATTTGTTCCCATAAAATCCATTTAGAAGAAGGAGTTCACCCTTGTAGAAACCCCCAAAGAAGACTTAATCCTACAATGAAACGAGTAGTTAAGAAAGAATTCTTAAAACTATTAGATACGGGTATCATCTATCCTGTATCTGAGAGTAAATGGGTAAGTCCAATGCAAATAGTTCGTAAGAAGTCTAGAATAACTATAGTTAAGAATGAAAACGGGTTTCTATACTAACTATGGTAGTAACAGGGTGGCATATGTGCATAGATTTTAGAAAGTTAAATTCTGCCACCCGAAAATACCACTTTCCATTACCTTTTATTGACCAAATTTTAGAACATATAGTTGATCATCCTTTTTATTGCTTTCTTGATGGGTATTTATGCTATTATCAAATAGAGATAGTTATAGAGGATCAAGAAAAGAACACATTTACATGCCCATTTGGTACTTATTCTTTTCGTAGGATGCCATTTGGTTTTTGTAATTCACTAGCTACTTTTTAGCATTGTACGCTTAGTATTTTTTCTGATATGTTTGAAAAATACATGGATGTGTTTATGGATGATTTGACTATTTTTGTTGATTCTTTTGACTCATGCCTATTTAACTTGTAAGCTATTTTGAGTAGATGCGAAGAAAAAGGTCATGTGTTCAACTAGGAAAAATGTCATTTCATAGTATATTCTGGGATCATTTTAGGGCACATTGTTTCTAAAAGAGGAATAGAAACTAACAAGGCTAAAATCAAGTTAATCTCTAATTTACCTACATCGAAATCAATAAGAGATATTCAATTTTTTCTTGGACATCCAAGCTTTTACAGGAGGTTTATACAAAATTTCTCTCCTATATCTCGACCATTGTGTAAACTTTTAGCCAAAGAAGTCGAGTTCAACTAGACTCCAAAGTTGGATGAAGCATTAAAAACACTCATTTCCAATCTTACTAGAACCCCTTTCATGCAATCACCTGATTGGAATCTGCCCTTTGAAATCATGTGTGACGCAAGCAACTACGCTGTGGGAGTTGTTCTTAGACAATAAAGGGAGGGGAAGCCTTTTGTCGTCTACTATGCTAGTAAAACTTTGAACAATGCCCAAATGAATTATTCTACAACCTAAAAAAAGCTACTAGTTGTTGTTTTTGCATTAGATAAATTCTGTTCTTATTTGATTGGTTCACCTATTACTATTTTTACTAAACATGTAGCCCTTAAGTACCTTTTTTTCCAAGAATGACGCTAAGGCTTGCTTAATTAGGTGAATTTTACTTTTGCAAGAGTTTGATTTAACCATCAATGATAAGAAGGGTACTGAAAATCCAATCATTTGTCTCATATAGAGTTCAATGATTCAACTGATGGCACACCCATTCGAGATGACTTTCCTGATGAACAATTGTTCGCCACAAGCCAAGTTCCATGGTAGGCTCACATTGTCAATTTCTTGGTTTCTGGTGAAATTCCACCTAATTGGAATGCATGAGACAAGTCAAAATTCATGGTTGAGGTAAGAAACTTTTATTGGAAAGACCCTTATTTATACAAGTACTGCCCTAAACAAATCATGAGATGTTATATTCCAGAAGATGAAGTATCTAGTATCTTGAATTTTTGTTATTCTGAGGCTTATGGTGGTGATTTTTCCATGAAAAAGACTGCTGATAAAATTTTACAATGTGGTCTTTATTTGCCTACTTTGTTTCAAGACATTAATAATTTTTTTCGTTCTTGTGAAAGGTGCCAAAACCTAGGAGCATTGACCCTACATCATATGATGCCTCTTAACCCTATACTTATTGTTGAAATATTTGATTGTTGGAGTATTGATTTTATGGGTCCTTTTCCTTCTTCTTTTGGTTATCTATATATTCTTTCTAGTGTTGATTACGTATCTAAATGGGTCGAGGTTGTGCCTTGCCATACTAATGATAATAATATTATGATAAAATTTCTAAAAGAAAATATGTTATCAAGGTATGGAACACCACGTGTTATCATAAGTGATCAAAAGACACATTCTATAACCGTTCTTCTGAAGCTTTGATGCGCAGGTATGGTATGATACATAAGGTTTCAACCGTATATCATCCGCAGACTAATGGACAAACTGAACTTGCAAATAGAGAAGTCAAGCAACTCCTAGAGAAGATGGTCAATCCGAACCAAAACGATTGGTCCTTACGTCTTTCTGATGCACTTTAGGCATACCGCACTACCCACAAGACTGTCCTTGGGATGTCCCCGTACAGAGTTGTATATGGAAAAGTATATCAGCTACCTGTAGAGCTAGAACATAATGCTTATTGATTTGTTAAAGCCCTTAACTTTGATTTGATTGTAGCAAGGTTTCAAAGAAAGTTACAGTTATCATAAATTGAAGAATTGTAGAACGATGCATATGCTAATTCCAAACTCTACAAGGCAAAATTAAAAGAAGCCCATGACAAATAGATTTTGAGAAAGAATTTTGACCTAAACCAACAGGTTCATCTTTAGGATTCCCGATTGCATCCCCATGCTGGTAAGCTGAGATCTCGATAGACTGATTCATTTATTGTAAAACAAGTTTTTACAAATGGCATTGTCGAGATTCAAGATCCAACTGATGGAAGGATTTTTTGAGTAAATGGACAAGAGTTGAAGAATTTTTTGGAGAGAGTAGACCAACCTGAGGATATCACTTTGGTGGCTCCTGTCTACCATGACTAATTAGGTTTTATCTTTCTGTTCTATATTTTAGTTTTCTTTTTTTTTTTTAGGTTATTTATTTATTTTTTCTTTAGTTTTTCATCCTCTTCTCTAGCCTATTCATTACAAAGCCTATGCTTCGTATGAAAACTCTATCACTCAGGTGTGCTTTATCCTTTGCTCTTTTCTTTTTACATTTTGTGACAGTGAGGACATTATCTGATTTAGGTTAGGAGTGGTGGCATATGCATATGCATACATCTTTTTAATGTCCACATATTTTTCATGCATGAATAAAAATTTTTCCAAAAGTAAAGATTCCTAATAAAAAAATTTAAAAAAGTTTTTTATTTATGACTCAGTTTGACGATCAAATATTGATGATAAGATTTGATTTTACTGAACAAATTTCTTAGGAAAATGATGAATGCTGCTTTTGTCTGTGTGCTTGATTCTTATGTTAGTTTGATTTTGCTTATGATTCTTGAATATTTTTGAGCACTTAGTTACATTTTAATTATTTTATTTTCTTAGAGAAAGTTTATGTGATTAAGTGAATTTATGAAATCTCATTACTAAACTCTAGATACTATTTGATTATCACTTGAGGAAAAATCCTTGATTAAGCTGTATTACAGATATAATTTAGGCTATTTTTGGATTGTTTGAGTCTTTCTAGCCTACCTTTGACACTCAAATATCCCTATTTTACCCTTTAGAGTCGAATTTTATCTTTTTCTTTGTTTCCCACATTTTGGCCTAAAGCTTATAATGATTTCTTACATCTTATCCGTTTGCCCTATATCACATATGATCTTTATTGGGTATATTTTATTTTATGTGATATTATGGAAGGAATGGTGGTGTTTTAAAATATCTTTAGAGGCTAAAAAAAATAAAAGTAACTATATCCTTATGAAAAAAGAAAAAAAGAATGATAAAAATAAGTTTAGGTGTATAGTACTTCAAAAAAAAAGAAAGAAGCTGAAAAAAAAAAAGAAACAAAAAAGGAAAAGTAAAGTGTAGAAGAGAGTGGAAAATAAGTTTGAGGGTCATGTCAATGCAGTATTTGAGATGAAGTTTTATAAAGATCCGATAATAGTGTGCTTAGGGTGATTTAAGCTATAAAAAGGCTATTATTCTATCTTTACCCTTGCCATTCGTTACTAGCTTAAATAAAGTCCTAATGATTTTTGGTGTAATATTGGTCTACATTAGTAGAGATTAGAATGAAAAACAGGTTATGAAGTTTATTTATCATCAAGAGATTGTACATATGTCACTTTCTTGCATAAACTGATCTAGGTTATGGATGATTAAATGTTATTGTTCACACACACTTAAAAATTTCGAGTAAGGTTAAATTGGTATTTGATTTGAAATTCTAGCTCATTTATAGTGTTCAAAGTTTTTCTTTGAGTATTATATTATGTGAAATCTTTGAGTTTTAGGTGTTTAGATTTTTTTTTTAGGTTTTATTTTCTTTTCCTAGAGACTTGCAAAGTTTAAGTTTGGAGGTGTGATAACTCTATAAAAATAGAGTTATTCATGTTATTTTGTTATTAATTTTGTGTGTTTTTGAGTATTTTTAGTATAATTTTTAAAGTAGTTTAGGTTATTTTATTTTTAAGTATTTAGATTTAGTTTACTTAAATTTTATTTTATTTTTGGAATTTGATTTACTTTAGTTTAGTTTAGGATAATTTAGTTTTATTTAATTAAATTCGTAATTAATATATTGAGATTATGATTTTTTTAAATATGATTAACTTTTAATTTGTAGATTTAAATAAAAGAAAAAAAAGGAAAAATCATAAAAAAAAATGAGGCCCAAATTCATGGCCAAGTGAAAGTGGAGTATAAGTGTCATTTTTGGCCGTTTGATCGCACTCTAGGACTTCCAGATGTGCACATGTAGTACATGCAGACGAGCTGGCAAGTGAAGGGTAAGGGGACACACAGGCCCCATGTGCTACAGCTGCTACTAGTCGTGTGGGATTGGCTGTTTCTCACATCCAGTGCAACTGGATTTTTTTGAACTTTTCAACTAACTATCTATTTCACCCTTTGGTAAGTAGATCAGCAATATTATCTTTCGACACGTTATCATTTGACTTTACATAATCCATAGAGATAATGCTACTTGAGAGTAGTTGACTAACGGTATTGTAAACACGATGAATACGTCTAGACTTACTATTATACATATTGCTTTGTGCTCTTCTAATTGCAGATTGACTAGCACAATGTATGCAAATTGCAGGCATAAGCTTTGGCTCTCTTATAATATCTTCTAAGAAGTGGTGGAGCTATTCTGCTTCTTCCCCACTTATTTCCAATGCAATAAATTCAGATGCCATAGTGGATCTGGCAATAACAGTTTGTTTTGAGGATTTCCATGACACTATTGCACCTCCTAGTATGAACATATAACCACTAGTACACTTTGAGACTTTAATATTAGATATCTAATTCGCATCACTTTAACCATCAAGTATAGAGGGATATCTTATATAGTGCAGCCCATAAGTTCATGTAAACTGCATGTATTTTAATAATCTTATAATCTCTTGCCAATGCTTAGCTCAAAGATTACTTATGTATCTACTTAGTTTACTAACTACATAAGCGAGCGATATCTGATCTTGTACCGCTCATCAAGTACATTAGATGGCCTCTCACTCTGTATTACTCTACTTGAAAAATACTCTATCTTTTATTCTTGGATAAATGTAAAGTTAAATCTATTGGTATTCTAGCAACTCTAGAATTATCTTTATGAAATTTTTCAAGAATACTATCCACATAATGTGACCGACTTAAAACAAGCCCATCCGATATTCTTGAGATTTTCATTCCTAAGATGACATTAGCTAAACCTATGTTTTTCATGTCAAATCTTGAATTCAATATATTTTTGGTAGATTTGATCATTTATCATCGCTAATAACAATGAGTATGTCATCAATGTAAAGACATAAAATGACATAACTATTTTCGGTGTCTTTAACATATAGACATTTGTCACATTCATTCATTTTAAATCCATTAACCTTCACAGCACTACTAAATTTTTCATGCCATTGTTTTGGGACTTGTTTTAATCCATACAAGGATTTCACCAACTTAGAGACTTTCTTTTCTTACCCTCGTGCAGAAAAACCTTTAGGTTGTTCCATGTAGATTTCTTCTTCCAAATCTCCATTTAGAAATTCTATTTTTACATTCATTTGGTGTATTTTGAGATTTTGCAGTATAGCAATCATAGATACCATCCTAATAGAATTTATTCTCATTATAGAAGAATAAGAGTCAAAGTAGTCCATGCCATCTTTCTATTTGTAGCCTTTTATTACAAGTCTCGCCTTGTACTTATCAATTGATCCATTAGCCTTTATTTTCTTTATGAAAATCTATTTAGAACATAGTGGTTTACATCCAGAGGAAGGCTCAATAGTTCCCGGATATGATTCTGTAAGATGGAATCAATTTGTCTCTTAATAGCATCTTTACTCAAAGATGCTTTAATAAAACTTATTGCCTCAGTATATGTTTGAGACTCATTTTCTAGCAAGTATGTCAGAAATCCAAATCAAAAAGATATTTCTGTCCTTGCTCTCTTGCTCTATTGAGGTTCAACTTCAATTTCCTCATTTTGATCTTGGTGCTAACTATTCTCAGTAATAGTCTCATGTGTACATTTCGATAAACTTGCTTCTTCTTTAGATTTACAAGGAAATATATATTCAAAGAATAATGCATTCCTTGATTCCATTAGTATGTTCTTATGTAATCTGAGATTTATGACTCATACACAAGAAACCAATAAGTACTACTATTTTGTACATGGCCAATGAAAATGCAATCAATGGTTTTTAGACCAATTTTCACCTTCTTAGGTATTGGTATGACAACTTTGGCAAGATATCCTCATATTCATAAATAATTGTAGAATGGTTTTCTTCCTTTCCTTAACTTATATGGAGTCTTTTCTATTTTCTTTCGGGTAGTTCATTCAAAAGGTAATTGGCCATCAAAATGGCTTTTCCCCATATGTTCTGGGGTAACCTAGAACTCATCAACATTGCATTCATCATTTCTTTCAAGGTACATTTCTTTTGCCCAACAACTCCATTTGATTGAGGTGAGTAAAGTACTATAGTTTCGTGTACCTTAATTTTCTTATTGAGCTGATTTACAACCTCATTCTTGTAGAGAATAAACTTTTCTATTGCTTTATCCTTAGATTTTAGCAAATATACATAGCAGTATTTTGTGTTATCATCGACAAAAATAATAAAATACTTATTGTCTCCCCCTGTTTGCACAAATTTTAATTCATAAATATCATTATGAATTAAATCAAGGGGTTCAGTGTTACTCTCAACACTTTGAAATGATGACTTAGTCAGTTTTGCCTCAATACAAGTGTTACACTTGTGTTTTGAATCAATATAAAAAGCAGATATGTGATTTAACTTAATTAAACTATACAAAGTATCATAATCGATGTATCCTAGTTTACCATGTTATACACTAGAAGACTCAAGTAAATAAGCAGAAGAGCTAGCTTAATTATTATTTGACTTAATAGTCATTACATTTGGTTTAAAAAGCCCATCACATACATAGCCCCTCCCTACATATAACCCACTTTTAGACAAAATAACTTTATCTGAGTTGAATATTATGCGAAATCCGTGCTTGTTTAGTAACAAATCGGACACTAAGTTCTCTTAGATCTCCAGTATATACAACACAACATTTAGAGTCAGTTTTTTCCTAGAAGGCATCTTCAAGGCCACATTACCTTGGTTGTCGATAGTGGATATTGCAGAATTTTTCATAAATAACTTCTCCATGTTCTCTAGCGGTGTGAAGAAAGTGAATAAGCCTTTGTCTGAGCATTTGTGTCGAGTGGCACAGGTGTTAACCGCCATTTCTTAAGGTTAGACCCAACTAAATTCACTTCAAAAACTACTGCAAAAAGGTCTACGTCAGAAACATCTTGTGTAATTTTATCTACTATATTGGCTTCATTCTTTTTCTTCTTTGGAAATCGACAATCTAAAGCCTTGTGACCTTTCTTGTCATAGTTGAAGTACTTTCCTTAGAATTTTTGCTTCTTGCCTACTCTACCTTTGGGCCCTAACTTCTGGCATGGCTTTTTCTACTATTTTTCTTGGCTTTAAAGCCTTAAGAATATTCTACAATATTTGCATTAGCCACAAGCGTACTGGACAATGCTTCTGACTTTTCTACATATTTGTTATCTTCCTTAATGCAAAGTTTGACAAGAAATTCTTCAAGGCTCATTGCCCTTCACTTGTATTTGAGATAACTCTTGAAATCTTTTCATGTAGGGGTAACTTTTCAATGATAATAGCTACTTAGAAGGGTTCACATATGACCATCCCCTCAACTTGAATTTCATGGAAAATCAATTGAAACACTTAAACTTGATTGATTACTATTTTAGAGTCGACTATTTAAAGTCTAGGAACTGTCCAACAACAAATTTCATGGATCCAACATCCTCAGTTTTATATTCATGGTCTAATGACTCCCATATTTCTTTTGCTGTTCTTTTATTATGATATATGCTACATAAAGAATCAGTCAAATCATTCATTAAATAGTTACAGTACAAGTAGTAAGATTGTTTCCAAGCATTAACTATAGTGATGACTTGGAAGTCTTGCTCATTTTTGTTGGCTTTTAGAGCCTCCTCAATCAAGAACCTCGCAACATTTAATGTGGTCAGATAGAATAACATCTTCTATTACCACATTTTGAAGTTCAATCCATTGAACTTCTTAGGCTTCTCTCTATTATGCACTACTAGTATCACCAGACTTACAATAGGGGTTGACATTTGAGCCATAATAGGAGCATGCACGTGGGACACAGTAGAAGTAGGCCCTTGGGACATAACAATAGCGTTTGATTCAGTTGTCATTTCTAAAAAAGAATATCAAATCCAATGAGAATTCTTTTTCTAGAAATAAATGACAATAATTGAATATTACTTAATAGACAAACTCCCAGGAAAGATCTTAGAGAGGCTACGAATGCTCCCACTTCAAATTCAGCCTCTTTGAATAGAATTTTTCTAAATTATAATTTTAGAATTATTACAATTTATTAAAGAAATATCTCCAATAACACAATATAAAATTATAAATATATTACATGGAGCAATAACAGATAAAAAACGTGAAACTATTTTAAGATTGTTAGCAAAATTATTGCAAATAATAATAAATCTAGAAATGAATATTCTAACAATATTAAACAAAAGAGAAGTCACAGATTATTTGATTATAACATATGATGTAATAAAAATAAATCACAATTAATTAACTACAACTAGGATAATAACAATTGCCATAATAAAAAAAATAAAAAAATAGAGTTTAAAAAAACCAAACTAAGTCTTGTGTTTCACACAATGTCCTTAAAACAATTACGCCTCTTTACTAGGGCATCTAAAAGAATGCTAACAGCATATCTTTCTAAGATAAAATAGCTCGTGAGTGACAAGATCGCACTTAATTGCTACTCCCAAGGAACTAGTATGCGCCCAAACACTATCACCACAATTACAAGAGACTTTACCAGAGAGTTTGAACTAGAAACTCGAAACCTCACAACTCTAATTAAATTCTCACCACTATAGAGAGAATATAAGATAGAAACAGGAAGCTCAAATTACTCTGGTATATTTAAAAGTGAAGGAGAAGGCCTCCTTTTACAGTATTCATGGAGGAACTAAGCAATTAATAACCCATTAATATGGTTAAAAAATATTTGGCTGTTACAACATATAGGACCAATATTCATGCCTGTAGGACGTGAACGTGCACATAAGTGTATGCCATCCAACCCATAATTTGTACCTCTCTGCATGCATGCATGATGAGTGATTAATTCACTCATAAATCAAGTATCATTCAACTCATAAATTCTCAAGCTTTTATGTTGGTTTGATGTGCTTTTGGTTTGTCTTTGTAGTTCTTACGAATAAATGAGAATCAAGAAATGTTGGTGATAAATTTGGATATTTCAATCATTTGGGATGAAATTTGAGTCTGATACGAATATAACGCAATCAAAATTAGGCAAAGGAGAGCTAAAATGAAGAAATGGGGCCCTTGTGAAGAAAAACTATCGTGCTAAGTTTCAGAGCCGAGAACGCCGTGACATTGCAATAGTAGCACCATGGCGCAACTTTGAAAGCTGAGATCAAGAGGTTAGAGTGTCGTGGCACTTGCTAGGGAGTACCACAGTATTACACAGTATCCAGAAGCGCATTTTTAGCTAGGTTTTAGAGCCAATCTGGACCATTGATGCCATCTGATCAAATAGTTGACATTCTACTCAGCCTAGGTCATTTTTGAGGTCTTTAAATACATTTTTAAGCTTCTATTTGAAGTGTGAAGAGTTAAGAGAGAAAACACAACAAAGAAGGCTCAAAATTTTAAGAGAGGAAGGAGCTTTGTAGCAAAAAGCTTGGAAAGGATGCTTGAGAGAGTGGCTTGAAGAGATTGAAGCTTGAAGTTCTGCCTCCACAAATGAGTTTTTCTCATCCTCTTTCTCACCCTAATCATATTGGAATTTTTGTACTGTGCTTTATTCATGAATATGTTTGAATATATAAAATTATTGTTGAGATTAGTATTAGAGTCTTCTATGTTGTATTAATTGTTATATGCTTGGGGAATGATGTAGTTTTAAATTTGATTCTATGTCTTGATTTCCAATATATCCTTTGATGTTATTCTTGAATTTAATTATGCAATTCTACGCTTAATACTTCTCAACTAATTAGCTACTAGTTGGATGATTTGGTTTCTAGACTTTGGCACTTGAGAAAGTGAATTTTAGAAAGAACTATAGGATGGTATATCCTAGGACTTATAGAGTTTGAGAGAACCTATAATTCCTTTGAAGCCATGATCAAAGAACTATTGAACAAAAGAAATTCTTAATTTCTAGGTTTGGAATAGAAATATTGAAACTGGGATTTAGGAATGATTTTACTCGGCACTCGAGAGAGGGAGTAGAAATACCTTCGGGTTCTTAACTTATAAACTAGGAATAATTTATTAGAATGAAATTGGTGATCAAGAGACATAATTGATAGTTAGGTAAATTCAATTCTCTAGTATATTTTTGCATAGAGTTTCCAATTTCATTTTTGTATTTATATTTATCTTTATGTTTATTTAAGTTATAAATTCATTTAATTTGGTTGCCTAGATAAAGTTAGGTCACGATAATTGTGGTAATTAACGATAATTTAACAATAAATTCCTTGTGTGATCGACAACTCTTTTTATTACTTGATTATAACCCGTGCACTTATGATTATTTTACGTATCTACATTTAGCATAACAAGTTTTTAGTGCCATTGCTGGAGAATTAGCATTTTAGATTGTTGTTGATATTAGGAGTAAGTTTCTTAATTTTAATTTAGGCATTTATTTTTACTTTTAAATTTTTATTTTTAAATATTTATTTTGCAAGATACTTAGAGATGTTAGATCAACAAGTCCTCTTGTGGTTTGATCAACAAAACTCGGAGTCATTTTATTGTGCATGTTGGAGATACAACGAATTGCTCACACTATGCCCGAATCATGGTTTATCCCTAGAGTACACAAAATTTCCTCAACAACCTTTAGCCCGAAACAAGAATGTGGGTGGAAAGAAGTAATGGTACCATATCTATCTACCAATTATACATTAATGAAGCCTATTGGTTATTGGAAGACATGGTCGACTTCGACTATCAGAGTTAGAATTATCTACCAAGCCACCTTGGTTTGAGAGATAATTCTAACATTTCAGCGCCATAGTATGATACTCCATATTATCAAGGGGAGATCCTCCCAACCTTGAATACCTTGTTGCACAATTTTCAGAGGAGACAAGACTTTGCCATGAGAAGTGAGAGAGAATGGATATTGTTTGTAATTCACAATTTGAGTTTCTCTATGACTCTCTTGAAGCCATGAGAAGAACGGTGGCTATGATACATGCACAAGTTATAAACATTGATGAAAGCTACCATGAGGAGCCGAGCATAAGAAAGAAGATCTTGGGTTTGTTTGATAATGATGACTCAAGTGAGGAGGAGAATCAAGAGTGGATCAAGGAGGAAGAATCACTATACAACACTTGTGAATCTTCACCCTTTGAGATCAAAATCATCATGCTGCCACCATTCATCAAGGATCAAATCTATAACGATCCAATGTGGCCAAAACCTCCTGCACTACCGCTAGCACCATTCATTCAAGCAATATGTACCGGTGCCAAGTCAAGTTGAGCATGAGTCAAGTACTTCCATATATCGCTAAGCTTGAGGGTGTTCAAAACCAAGACCCTTATGTCATGTTATATGACACGTATTATGGACGCAAGCCACTATTTGATGAGCTTCACCAAGTTATGCATGAATAAACTTATAGATGCAAATTATGGATAGGAGTCTCGCATAACCCAAGTTAGAGCCACTTTGCTCTGAGTACCACCTTTGCTAATCTTAATAGGAGGCGAGAATGTCTCGCCTCCTCAGTATGTGTTCTTTTCCCTTGTACTTACATTGAACATCTAAATATTAAGAATATTGCCAATTTTGAGTTTGGGGTGAAAATACTTGTTGGTTAGTTATTTGTTGGGTGTGGCTTTACTTGTGTGTTGATTGACATGATTTTCTTTCCATGAGTTGTGCACTTTTAGAAATCATTTCTTTTTTCTTGCTTTTCTTTGCTAGTTTGAATAAATAGTGAGTGTTGTTAAGAAAAGATTACTTATTATTGATGATGAGCGTAGTCATTTAATGTTCTTTTTAGGTCTTTTGAAATACAATTCATTGAAATTATCTGTGTGCTTGACTCATATTAATTGAACTTTACTCTTGATTTTACACATTTGAGCCTAATAATCATTATCACTTAACTCTTTGACATTTTAGAGAACACTTGTGTGCATTAGATAGGCATGGACATCTCATAAACTCTAGAACCCATTTGAGTGAAGCTTGAGACGAAATTCTATGTTAGGTGTCATTGGAGAAATGATTTAGCCTATCTTTGGACCGTTTGAGTCTTTCAAGTTAACCTTGATACATTATCATCATAGTATACCCACTTTGAGCCTATTTGTTCCTTTCTTTTTTTGCCATATTTCTGCCAAACCAAAAGAATGATCATTAATTGTATCCTTAAGCATGTTGGTTATTTTAAAGAGTTATTTTGTGTTATGTTCATATTAGGAGGAAGGGTGGTAGTATGAAGCATAAAGAAAAAAGAAAAAAGAAGAAGAAAAACCAAAAAAAAAAAAACAAAAAAGGAAAAAAAAATAAAAACAAAAAAAAAAGATAAGGGAATAATTTGGTGAAAATTTTGTGTCCTTACCCTCTATTTTATTTTTCAACATTGAAGACAATCTTGATTTTGTATTTGAGGGAGAAGTTTTTGATTTTCATCCGTTTGACTTATTTCGTATCTTTTGTTTCCAAAAAAAAATTAAATAAGAGTTTGGTGGATGTTGATAGAAGAGAAATTTAGTTAAAAAAAGTGTGGGAGTGCTATTTGATGTACCAAGGAATAACTCTATAAAGGTCCTAGATCAATGTGCTTATGGGTGATTTGAACCTGATTTTTTTTCACCAAAATTATCTTACCTTTGCCCAAGTCAATACTACAAGCTTAATGAAAACCTTTTGATATGTGATGACATACTAACATTCATTAGTGAAGAGCGACATGAAAAAGGGTATATGATAGTTCCAAATTGCATCATATAGAGATCTTTCATTGCCTATCGAAACATATAAGTCTATCTTTAGTTCATTTTGTTAAGTGATATTGATTTTGCACACACTTACACATTGTGAGTCTTGAGTGGAGTTAAATTAATGCTTGAATTTGAAAATCTAGATAATCTCAATGTTTACATTTCCTTTGAGCTTGAAACATTTTGTGGCTTCGGAGATACTTGCACGGTTTTTGATTCAATATAAAACCCACATTTTGTGTTTTGCTTTTCCTTTTCTTGTTTTGTTTTACTTAAGGACAAGAAAATATTTGAGTTTAGGAGTATTTGATGAGTGATTAATTTACTCATAAATCAAGTATTATTCAGCTCAAATAATTATAAGTTCTCAAGTTTTTATGTTGGTTTGATGTGCTTTTGCTTTGTTTTTGTAGGTCTTATGAATAAATGAGAATCAAGAAATATTAGTAATAAATTTAGATATTTCAATCATTTGGGATGAAAGTTAAGTTAGATATAAACATAATGCAATGAAAATGAGGATAAATAGAGCTAAATCTAAGAAATGGCGCCCTCGAAAAAAAAAAACTATCATACTAAGTTCCAAAGCCGAGAGTGCCAAAACACTGCAATTGTAGCACCACAGCACTATCTAGAAAGTTGAGTTGTGGAGGCTAGAGTATTGCGGCACTTGTCAGGAAGCACTGTGGTGCTACACAGCAACTAGAAGCGCATTTTTAGCTGGATTTTAGAGCCAATCTAAACCATTGACACCATCTAATAGAATGGTTGACATTCCACCCAGTCTAGGTCACTTTGGAGGTCCTTAAATATATCCTTAAGCCTCCATTTGAAGTGTGAAGAGTTAAAAGAGAAAAGATAACAAAAAGAGCTCAAAATTTCAAGAGAGGAAGGAGTTTCCGAGCAAAAATCTTAGAAAGAATGCTTATGAGAGTGGCTTGAAAAGATTGAAGCTTGAAGTTCTACTTCCATAAATAAGTTTTTCTCATCCTCTTTCTTACCCTAATCTCATTTGAATTTTTGTATTATGCTTGATTCATGAATATATTTGGATATATAAAATTCTTGTTGAGATTAGTATTGGAGTCTCCTATGTTGTATTAATTATTATACGCTTGGAGAATGATGTAGAATAAACTTTAATTTTATGTCTTGATTTTCAATATGTTCTTCGATGTTGTTCTTGAATTTATTTATGTTATTCCATACTTAATGCTTCTCAACTAATTAGCTACTAGTTGGATGATTTGGTACTTGAGAAAGTGAATTTTAGAAACAACTATAGGATAGTATAACCTAAGACTTATAGAGTTTGAGAGAAACTATAATTCTCTTGAAGCCATGATCAAAGAACTACTGAACATAATAAATTTTTGATTTCTAGGTTTGGAAAAGAGATATTGAAACTAGGATTTAGGAATGATTTTGCTCTGCACTCGAGAGAGGGAGTAAAAATACCTTCAGGTTCTTGGCTTATAAACTTGGAATAATTGATTAGAATAAAATTGATCAGCACTTGTAGTTATTTTACGCATATGTATTTAGTGCAACAATGCACAAAAGAGAGCACCTGAGCTTACTATGTTACAAAGCTTCAAATTTGTATTCTAATATATACAACTTTACTAAATATTATTTTTTCCACGTGGGATATCTCCTACTTTCTATGATTTTTCCTTTCAAACTCCTCACTTTGGGCTTCAATTTCTCATTCATCCAAGCTCCATTTTAGGCATATGAATATATCATTTCTATGTATTCGCAAAGGTGAATATGATACAATGAAGAGTGTCTACTAAAACTTCATAAAAGTGAGATTGATCGTATATTAATAAAAAATTACTATTATATTTGCATCATAAATATATATTAAATGCATGACTTCAATTAATATTGTATATTAATTAAAAATTACTTTTATGTTTGTACTAATTTAATTATTTATTGTTTATTTATTTTTCATAACATACCCTATTGCATGAATAACATAATTTAAGACTAATAGGCAGTTACATGAAAAGTTTCATTCATTTTCTACCTTGAAAAAATAAAAATACTAAGCATGCCTCCTGTAAAGCTATAAAAAGCAAAACTAGATAACATACACTACTACAAAACTACACTTAGGCATCGGTTAAAAATCGAGATTCTAGATGTTAATCACAAAACCAATTTGTAAGAATTTTGCACTTAGACATCAATTTTGTAGTAACCAAAATAGAGTACCAACATGACAGTTGACCCAGAAGTGTTATAAATGTGGTGCCATTTTGGTAGTTAAAAATGGGACTAGAAGATCCTGTTTAAATGTACTTAGATGTCAGTCTGACAGAACTAACATCTTAGTATGTAAAAATACCAATACTTACACTTCAAGATGAACCAAGATCTAGTAACATTCTAGAGGGAAATGTTTTCCTTCTCTGTGGATATATTTCATTGCCCTTCCAAAAATACAAAAATCTAATCTAAAAAAACAATCGACACTAGTATTTCAATAGATTCCACAGTACAAATAACAAATATATATATATACATATATATATATACAGATATCTATAGGCAAATAAAGTCTAATTACAAATATAAGTGGCTAAGTTTTAACTCAGAAACTAACAAAGTTAAAATAACTTCTAAATGTTTGATTTTGCAAACTCGCTATAAATATAGCTAATTCTATTATTTAGAAACCAAATAAGCTAAATTTGTGGAAAAAATTTATTAAATATGCACCAAAGTGTACCTAATCACATCCATAAGCTTTACTCAATAATTATTCTTCGCATATATATATATGCATATATCCACTTTAAAGACTTAATTACCCTAAAAAATTTAACTATCCTTTATGCCTCTAACACCTATCTTATCCTTTATTTCCTCTTCTCCTCCTTTATGTTCCTCTCTTCTCACATTCTCTTCACCCATGACCATAAACCTAACTCTAAATTTCTCTCTTCTTCTCAATGCCTCTCAATTTCTCTCTATCTCATTAAAAATTGATGGGTATTAATTTTACATCTAAATCACAATGATTTTCCAAGCTACTTTATGAGATTTATGTTAAATTAAGACTAATGGTGTTGTTTTTTTTTGTTTCTAGGTGATTTGGAGGTCAAATGATGAAAAAGAGTGAAAAAGAGTTGAATTGGAAAAAGAGTGAAAAAGAGTTGATTTGGAAGTGAAATAGTGGCATTTTTACAAATTAGAGGCCATGCAACTGAAGGCGGGTGTCACTGCACAAAGCTACTGATTGATAAAAAAAAAAATTCAAGAATGTAGAGGCCGCGACACTAGCCTTCGTGAGCCGTGGCACTAAAGGCTAGATTTCGACAAATTTAGCCAATTTTGACGACCTACAACTCCTAATTCGTATGAGACTGAACCTAGATGCCTCCCAATTTTAATTGCCTATAAATAAAAGCCTTTAACTCAGATAGAAGGTAGTCATTCATACTTAGGAGCCACAAAAGTACACTAAAATCTAGTGAGAGAGAGGAAGAGATATCTTAGGAGCTGCTATGATGACCATCTTTGTTTCTTCTTCATTTTCCTTTTAGTTTTATTTGTTTTAGCATGATGTTACTTTTATTCGTTGTTGTATACATGCTAGGATTGTTAGTTATAATTTTCGAAAAATGTGACAAAATAAAAGATGAGCAGAAACTTAGAAAATAAAATTTTTCTGGATTATAGTTTTTCATAATGTACTTTTAGGATCTTTGTAGTCTAAAGATATACTAAGCAAATCATACCTCAATTAATAAGTCTTTCTTCTAAGCACCAAGCTTGTAACTGTAGAGGTATATAGGTACCTCGATTTTGATCAACCTCCTAGTGAGAATCTAAGAACTCCAATGGCCTCTAATAGTGGCTCCAAGAATTTCTTTCTTTCTCTTTCACTTTTCTTTTAGTTTTCTATGTGTAGCCATTGAACTAATGTTTCAATCAAAACTAAATATTCAACACAAAGAATGGGGACAGAGCCTTTTATAGGCTCCTCCCTAGGAGAAAAATTCGGCCAACTCTAAGACTTGTGCTGGCCGAAATTACACTATGCTCTAAGGGGCATAGTAGTGGGCTCAAAAAGTCCAATGGGAGCCCACTGCATTTTCAGCTTGTTTCTTTTTGTTGTGTAACTTCCGAGAAAACCTATTGATAACTCTATAAAAATTGAGTTAGCTAGTGCTATCCTGCCTTAAATTTTGCTATGTTCTTATTTTAAATTAACTTGTTTCAATTATTTTTCTTATTATTTTGATATTCTATTTGTTTGTGTTGATAGGAGAAGAAAACAAGAGTGTTTAACGAAAAAAAAAAGATGAATTTTTTCCCCTTAAAAGTGGGTTATTCAAGCTATTTTAATTGAAGTTGAATTCGATATGAACATAGCATAATAAAAATGAGGCAAATCAGAGCTAAAACGGAGAAATAGTGCATTCAGGTTGCCACGACGCTAGGCCAGTAGCAAGATGGTGCTGCATGGTGCCATGGTGCTAACTCTTGGGAATTTAAAAATTTTTTTTGTGCCGCAATACCCAGCTCTATGGTGCAGCACCACCCTCTACATCCAAGGTCAACAATAGATGGTTAAAATCAACTTTTTGATGATCTAAGAGTCTAAATTTAGCTTGCGATAAGTATGTAAAAGCTACCTCTTTAAAACCCTATTTTTTGGATTGTAAGAGGTGTGGAGACTGAGAAAGAGAGAGAGAGAAAGATGACGGTAGCTATAGGGGAAGAGGAAGAAGAAGAATAAGAGCTCTAGTTTTGGAGTTCCAATCCTCTATTTCTTAATTTCCATTACATCACTAACACCATTCATTATTTATATCATCTTCTCTTCAGTTTCTAGTTAGATTTTCTTGGTATTTTTTCATATTTAGATAGTAATATTATTAAGAGCAAATTCTTGAGAAAGAAGTTCAAGAGAACACAGCATCAAGTTTGGAGGAAGAGATTGACAACCTCTAAGAACACCTCTAGGCTCATCAAAATAAGGAGTTCTACCACTTTTCTCTCTTTGATATTTTATATTTCTTGAATTTATTGTATTAAAATATTATTGTTCTCTATTTATATTATGAAACAGATTCTTTTGTGTCTAAAAATGTGGACATTGGCATAGTCTTATGCATACTTTTTATTTTAGTTCCATTTTAATTATGGAAGTCTATATTAAGCACAGTACCTTGATCTTTGATTTACGTGTGAATTGATAACTCCATAAAAATGTAGTTACCTGGTGCTATTATGCCTTAAATTTTATTATGTTCTTGTTTAAATTAAGTTGTTTCAATTATTTTTATAGTTATTTTAATGTTATGTCTATTTATATTGATATTGTTGGATAAATTAACCTAACACTTAGGAAAATCATGCATACATACAGATATAGAAAAATAGATGATCATATCATGAATGAAGCGGAAAAATTAGTGGATTTAGGTTTTAAAATTTTTTACATGAAAAAAGTTTTCATAACCATATAACACATGCATCATATACAGGATCATGTACAATATAAATCAAATCTAGATACAAAACCCTAGAGATGAGATTAGAGTTTACCTCTTATAGCGTGTTCCTCCTTGATCTTCTTATTGATAGTGATCAAACCTCCAACCCTAGATCTTCTTATCTATGCTCTTGCTCTTAGTTGATGAGGCGAGTGGGCATCCAGTCGAAACCTTCATTGGAGAACGATCAAGAACACCTTCTTGATCCTATGGAACACCGGGATGTGAGATGAGACTATGAGATTGTAGGAAACCTTTTTCATTCTCACTTAGCCTAGGTTGGCCGAAATCTCTCTATTTCTCCCTGTGTCTATGCGTGTGACTCTATATGAGTTACTGTGTAGTTTTTTCTCTCATATATCTTATATATATGGGACCACAAACTACTAACCCTAGCCCAATTAGGATTAGGCTTGTTCTCTAATTTGGGCTTTAGGTGTATTTTTATAAATATATCTAACTTATTAAACTTATTTATAAAAATACCAACTTCTGTATAGAATCATTATTTTATACAGTTTCATGAAACCAATTTCACAAATATTACCAACCAATTAATGAGCTTAATTGAGCTAGACAAGGAACCTAATGGATCCAAATAATCTAAGCTCCAATAATAACTCTTATTATGGTATTTATATAAATATTATTAGTAAAGGGGACACTCCACTAAAGGCCCAATACTGTACTCTTAGATTAAATGTCATGCCTTTTATAGAGATTTAATCAACTAACTTTGATTAATCGATCTATCTAGTATAATCTATACCACATATAGAATCCCTATACAATGCTATAGTTGGATAGGTGAAATTACCGTAATACCCTTCCAATACCTATTTACCTTTAAGTTACCATCTTTCTATTAAGGAATAATGTTATCGATAATTTTGTTCTCAATGGCCATTTAGACAAAATTATCAACCAATTCAAAAAGTGAATACTAAGATCTTAGATTTAATTATTCCACGAATCTTTAAAGAACCTAAAGTGCCATTAATATATAGTGTCCTTAACTATTTGGGGTTCCAATCAATTCATAAGCCATAACCTCCAATATGCCAGAGTTCACCTCTAATATCATAGAGGTTAGTCTTTTAATAAATCAAAAAGCTATAACTCATGAAAACAAGTCCAGTCAAACATCAAGGATTAAGATCTATATGCTAAGAGCTAGTTTGTGATAATATAAGAAATGAGTTACGGCACTCCAATTCTCTATATTACCTTGTCCAGTTTAATACATATAACTTGTTTAGGTTGTATTAGTGTTTCTATCAGAAGTCAGATATGTCAATAATTTGAGACACATTATTCCCGTTGAGATAGACAAATACTACAACCTATAGTAAATAAAGTATTCCATCTTTATTTATAGATTGTAAACTATTCATTTAGACTTAGATAAAGAAACAAGTCTCCCCATAATTAACACTTAATCATGTTTGTTTCTTTATACACAAATAAAGTCATAGAATCTTTTTCAGATGAATAAACTATTCAACTAAGATAGTTTAATCTAACAAATATCATAATTGCATATAAGAGAAAATTATTTATACTCAAAAAGGGTAAAATTGAAAATCTACTTTTTAGGACAAAATCCCAACAATCTCCCACTTGTCCAAAAAGTAGTTACTAAAAATAGCATACTAAAAATTCCAAAATGATCCAAACGACCAAAATTAATAAAAACAAAAAACTAAGTGTTCCACTATAACTTAATGACTAAGAAAAGCAATGAAGATCAAAAGCTCTCTCTTCATTGTTTTATTGACGGACTTCTCTTTCATCTTCCAGAAAGTCTCCACTTCTGCTGATGAAGGTAGTATTCGTAGATTGTCTGTAAAGAATGTAGTCCTTCTCTTCCATTGGATAGCCAAGCAGAAAACACTTTTCTGAATTCTTGTCAACTTCATCTCCCAGTTTCTTGCATACGTATACTTCGCAACCCTATACCTTTAGATGCTCTAAGCTCTCTATATAGCCCATCCACATCTGAAAAGATGTCAAAGCAACTCTATTTGATGGAATGAAGTTGAGGATGTATGAAGCTGTCCTTAAAGCATAATTCCAGTATCTATAGGACAGTAGCGACTCCTTGTACATCAGCTCTATAGTTTACTTGAGTCTAATGTTATACCTCTCAGCAACTCCTATACGACTATCCTCATAGATAATCACATATTCATAAGAAATTGTAAGATTAGCTAGTGTTGGCCTTAGTACGTCTCAAAGAGAATCCATATCTTTATGTTTGGCTTCAATCTTGAACTTTTTGACCTTAGTGTCATATTACATTCGCACTTTTCTGTCGAACTCATAGAAAGTATCTGGGACTTCATCGTATCTCTTGAGAAAATAGACTTGAGCAAAGTCCGAATATTCATCAACAAAGGTGATAAATAATGTATACTTGTTATAGGAAACTACCTCCATAGGTTCACAGATATTCACATGTATGCACTCTAAACATGCCTCAGCTTTCTCATAGCGAGTGGCAAGACGACGCTTGTACTTTACAAGCTTCTTGCAATCCTCACAGTCTATGTCATTGCTAATGTCTACTTTAGGCAAGTGACCCAGCTTCATAAGTCTGCAAATTTCTGAGCACGGCATGTGTTCGAGTCGCTTGTGCCAATCGATGGTGTTGTGCTCTTTCCTGATGTCATTCACCATCTCTTGGAGTATAGTAATGCTCATGATTGAAGATAATGTACTTTGTGGCTTTGGGGTTAGGACATAAAGTCCATTCTGCATTTCTCCCACACAGTATAATAGATTATTATAGAAGACTTTCACCCTCTTGTCAAACTCAAAGCGATAGCCTTCTTTAAACATCTTCGATACAAAAAGAGCATTTAAACTAAATTCTGGTACGTAATAGCAATCTTTCGAGATCATGGAGCTATCATTGATCTTGAGGTAAGCATCGCTCATCCCTTTTATTCGAACTCTTCGATTGTCTATAACTTCCACATCACAACCAACATCATTTAATTGATTTGGTTCAATGAACCATTTCTTGTCTTTGTAGATATTGACACTAGATCCTGAGTCTACTAGCTAGAGATCTCTTCTATCCTTAGCAGAGAGTGATTTTCTTGGCCTCCCAAACAACCTAACTACCGAAGAAGCTCCTGACCTCTTTTCATTAGAGGTATCCTCATGTTGATTATTGTTCAAACTCTTTGAACACTGAGATGTCTCCATAAATGTCCTCATTTTACTCCTTGTACTGTATACCTTTGTTTCTTTCCTCTTTCTGGAAACCCTGTCCATCCTATGAAACAATATTTCCTCAAGTTGCAAAATAATAACATTCCCAATTAGACAAAAAGTCATAAAATAAATCCAATTCATAATTAAATTTAATGAATTCAATTCACAATTAAATTCTATAGGTTTAATTCTCAATTAAACACATAAGAAAAAATAATCGAATACAAACATCTTTGATTCGATTTAATTTTGCAGTAAGATAATAAATACCTCAACAATGGTGTTCATTATCTTAAGTAAGATAATAAATACCTCAACAAGGGTATTAATTATCAAGAATGAACTTTGACAAAATCACCAACTCTTGTAATTTATCAATCAAAGTAACTAATTTAAAATCAGTAGACAATTCGTACAAATTGTTGGAGTATATTTAGAGTAAAATAAGAAAACATAAATATTATGACATATAATCAAATAAGAAGATTATGTGTTATACTCATATTGCTCATTTGGAAACTAAGAATAAACTATGGACAAGTATGCAAATTATGATCCTCCTAATACTTGACTAAGTTTGCTAGTTTATCTGAATATAAAAGAATTTAGAATACTTAACATTAAATCTATCAAGATAAAATGCTTGTGTAAGAATCCCTAATAGTGTCACAAATATTCAAGGTATTTTAACCTACTATGATCACAAGTTACCTACGGGTAATCATGTGAATCTACAAATTAAATGTGAACAATTCACTTTAGACAAAAAGACAAATATCTCATATTCTAGTTTGCTAATTACCCTATTTATCGGTCCATAGAACTACTAACATAGCTCCTACGAGAAGTTAATAGCATCCTATGTTGAGTGTGTAACCATCATTTCAATTCATAAGCTTTCTTAAAAAATATAGTCCCCTATGGGAGATCAGTAAGTAAAGTCTACTCATAAATTTATCCTAAGAGACTCAATACCAGTAATACCCAGATGAAAACCTTCCTACGGGAGCTCAGCAAGATTTTGAGGCGAGACACATCTTTAGAACCATTGAACTAATGATGGAGACCATGAATATCTCATAACCGCTCTCACTCAATCTTTTAAAATTTAGGGATCCTGACTTTACCCAGTTATCTAACTTATTTAGTAACCATAAAATCAATTATGTATATCCAATTATGCGACTTAAAATGAGCTAATTTAAGATATTATGACATACTATAATAAACATAGTACTATAATCAAACAATTATTGTCTAAAGCCAAAGGGCTAACACTATAATATTATACAGCTCATGTATATAAAATTAGACAATAAAAGCATATAGGACGTAACGATCAAGTAAGAAGGTCTGTGGATTGTAAATTATTCAAGCAAAACTTTTCTAGAGGAAAATTTAATTATTTAGTCAACAATCTTTCAACCAAAGATAAATAATTGAAATATTGTATTTTAACCAAGTCCTGTATAAAACATTAGTTTTGAAAAATGGACTAAAAAATTTTAACCGCTAAATTATTCAACCAATAATTTTAAAGATTCTTAGTAATAGAATTTTATCAAATTAAATTCCAAGTGTATTTATAAAAATAAGTAAACAGTTATAAAAAAAATACTTTTGTATAAATGCTTTACAAATAATTATAAATACAAATAATGAATATAAATAATTTTATAAACATTCATTAATTTTCTCAAAATTAATCCTTTCAAAATTAAATAATAGTTTAAATAATTTTGGATCAAAATATCAAAATTTAAAATCCTTCCACTCAATATGACAATCATATCAAATGTATTTTGTAAAAACGTAATTATCTCATAATTATCAAAAGGCCTTTTATCACATAAAATAATACCATAATTATCTCATAATTAACAATATTTTATGTCAAATACCACCGTACAAAATATTACCATAATTATCACATAATTATAATATTTTATTAAACAACATTTTAATCTCATTAAAATCAAGCTCCAATATCCTTGTAAATCATGAAAAACAAATAATTATCCTTGTACTAATATTATCCTTTTAATTAATATAATTAATCTCATTAATTACGAATTTAAATAATCAATGGATAGTAATTATTTAAATCTAATCTAATTAGATTTAGTTTCGAATTAAATTCAAAAACTATATCTTAATTTAAATCAAATTTAAATTAAAGATAATTACTAAAATTAAATTATTCAAATTTAAACTATCATGATTTATGAATAATTATCTAATCATATTTAATCACATTAAATATCAAATTAATTTGAATAGTTGTTACTTATTTAAATTCGAAATTTAAATAAAACTGATAGGAAATCTTATCTGATTTCAAAAATTAGTAGATATCCTATTCAAATTAAAATTAACTATAAGATTTATCACGATAATATCTAATTATATCTAATCTCATTAAATATCTAATTAATTTGAATAATCATTATCTATTTAAATTCAAAATTCAAATAATAGAGATAATATAGGAAATCTTATCCAATTTCAAAAATTAGTAGATCTCCTATTCAAATTCAAATTAACTATTAGATAATATCCTATCTATTTAATTAATTCAAATTTAACATTATCCTAAAGTAAATCAAATTTAAAATAGGATAAATAAAAAATAGATAGCTATCCTAATCTAATTTAAATAGTTTCCTATTTTAAAATTTGAATTCAAATTAAATAATTATCTAATTAATTAATTATCTAATTTGAAACACCACCACTATTAGCCTACGGGCCGGCAAAAAAGCAGAGCAACCAATGGTATCAGGCTGGGCCGTTTGGCTACGGCGCACGATAAGACCGTGCATGCCAGGCAAGCTGGCCGCGCGCATGGCGCGCACTGGACGCAGTAGCCCCATGTGTGGGCACTGCACGGGCCGTGCGCATGGGTTGCTAGCCACGCATGGGTCGCACCCATGCACTGCTGGCCACACATGGGCGACGTGCGGGCATGGCGCGAGCCACGCACGGGACACATGCAGGCCATGCGCATGCAGTGCGCAGGCATGCTAGACGCTGGTGTGCTGCGCATGCAACCGTGCATACAGGCCGCGCGCTGGTGTGCATAGTGCACGGGCTGCACGCTGGCATGCCGTGCATCCAAGTCATGCAAGCAGGCCACAGGAGTCAACTCGTGCACAGGCCCCGCGTGCATGCTACTTGCTTGACCGCGCCAGCGCCCAGCACCCGTGCACAGGCCGACCGTGCAGGTAAGCCATGCACATGGGGCTAGGGCTGGCCGAAAAGTTTTTTTTTTTAATGTGGAAAAATTTAAAACAACATCAAAAAATTCTAGAAAAAATTCAGATTTTCAAACTCTTTGAAATATGTTCATGAATCTATCAAATATAAAATTCGAGAACACCCAAACCCAATTTTGCTAGAATCACAATCCATAATTTTTCTCACCATACAAAAATCAATAGTATACATAATTAAATATCATTCTTCACCATGAATCATTTAATTATCATAAACAAAAATTGCATAAACTCAATCACATAACCTAGATATTCAATTCTAGATATACATTCGAACCTACGCTCTTGATACCAATTGTTGGATAAATTGATCTAACACTTAAGAAAATCAGGCAAACATACAGATATAGAAAATACATGATCATATTATGAACACAGCGGAAAAATTAGCGGATTTAGGTTTTAAAATTTTTTACATGAAAACAGTTTTCATAACCATATAACACACATGCATTATATACAGGTTCATAACCATATAAATCAAATCTAGATACAAAACCCTAGAGATGAGATTAGGGTTTACCTCTTGTAGCATGTTCCTCCTTGATCTCCTTATTGATGGTGATCAAACCTCCAACCCTAGATCTTCTTGTCTATGCTCTTGCTCTTGATTGACGAGGCGAGTGGGCACTAAGTCGAAACCTTCGTTAGAAAACGATCAAGAACACCTTCTTGATCCTACGGAACACCGGAATGTGAGATGAGACTATGAGATTGCAGGAAACCTTTTTCACTCTCACTTAGCCTAGGTTGGCCGAAATCTCTCTCTCTCTCTCTCCCTATGTCTATGCGTGTGACTCTATATGAGTTACTGTGTAGTTTTTTCTCTCATATATTGTATATATATAGGACCAAAAACTACTAACCCTAGCCCAATTAGGATTAGGCTTGTTCTCCAATTTGGGCTTTAGGTGTATTTTTATAAATATATCTAACTCATGAAACTTATTTATAAAAATACCAACTTCTGTGTAGAATCATTATTTTACATAGTTTCATGAAACTAATTTCACAAATACCACCAACCAATTAATGAGCTTAATTGAACTAGACAAGGGACCTAATGGATCCAAATAATCTAAGCTCCAATAATATGATAAATACATAATAACTCTTATTATAGTATTTATATAAATATTATTAGTAAAGAGGATATTCCACTAAAGGCCCAATACTGCACTCTTAGATTAAATGTCATGCCTTTTCTAAAGATTTAATCAACTAACCTTGATTAATCGATTCATCTAGCATATTCTATACCACATATAGAATCTCTATATAATGCCGTAGTTGGATAGGTGAAATTACTGTAATACCATTCCAACACCAATTTATCTTTAAGTTACCATCTTTCTATCAAGGAATAATGTTGTCGATAATTTTGTTCTCTATGGCCATTAAGAGAAAACTATCAACCAATTCACAAAGTGAATACTAAGATCTTAGATTTAATTATTCTATGAAATTTAAAAGAACCTAAAGTGCCATTAATATATAATATCCTTAACTATTTGGTGTTCCCATCAATTCATAAGCCATAACCTCCAATATGCCAGAGTTCACCTCTAATTTCATAGAGGTTAGTCTTTTAACAAATCAAAAAGCTATAACCCATGAAAGCAAGTCTAATCAAATATCAAGGATTAAGATCTATATGCTAAGAGCTAGTTTGTGATAATATAAGAATTGAGTTACGGTACTCTAATTCTTTATATTATCTGGTCCAGTTTAATACACATAACTTGTTTATGTTGTATTAGTATTTCTATCAGAAGTCAGATACTTCAATAATTTGAGATACATCATTCCCGTTGAGATAGACAAACACTACAATCTATAGTAAATAAAGTATTCTATCTTTATTTACAGATTATAAACTACTTCATTTAGACTTAGATAAAGAAACAAGTCTCATAATAATTAACACTTAATCATATTTGTTTCTTTATATACAAGTAAAATCATGGAATTTTTTTCATATGAATAAACTATTCAACTAAGATAGTTTAATCTAGCAAATATCATAATTGCATATAAGAGAAAGTTATTTATACTCAAAAAGAATAAAATTGAAAATCTGCTTTTTAGGGCAAAAATCCCAATAGATTAGAGAATGAAATAATGGTGTATGATGTAAATTAAGGTAAACTTGAGCCTCACATATATGTTTTTCAAACTATTGGAATTAAAGTTGAGTAATCAACTTTAGAAGAGGAGACTGATAACCTCTAAAAGCACCTCCAAGCTCATCAAAATAGGGAGTTCTACAATTTTTTTCTCTTTGATATTTTGTATTTCTTGAATTCATTGTATTAAAATATTATTGTTTTCTATTTATATTATGAAATAAATTCTTTTTTATCTAGTTTTAATATATGAACAAACCTAGTATCTTGTATTTGCTATATCTCTCCTCCTTCATTAATAAAATCTATTGTTGAGCTATTTATTTTATCTTATGTCTATTGCTTCTATCTAATTGATTCTTAAATAGATTATTGAGTGAAATATCTATGAGTGTGGAAGATGGAATAAAAATTAGGACTTAGGTAAAAGAATATAAGATTACTTAGTATAGAGTAAGTTTGCATAGGATATGAATATACCTACATGACTTGTACAAATATTTTTGAGATCTTAAGCTTAGTGTACCTAGTTTAATTTATATTAGAGGTAATAAGTTATCTTGTCTAGGTAGATCTAATTTGTATTTGGAAAAGGTTCTTTGATTACATTACATTATCGGTTGACAATTCTAGTAGATTAATTAATTTAAGAACGAAATTAGGAGATATCAAGACAAGAGAGAGGTTCGGGATCTAGTAAACCGGCATGCATTTATTTTCTTGCATCCTATTTTATTCGTTTAGTATTGTATTTTATTTTCTTTCTTTTGAATTTCTTTTTTTATTTGGATAAAGTTAGGATTGATCAATTTTAACACTTGGCTTAGATTTAATAATCAATCCTCATGGATTCGATAATCTAATTCCTAAATTTATATTATTTATGACTATGTACTATTGCACAGGAGTGTGAATTTGTAATTGTATATTCTAACCCACAAAGTTTTTGGTGCCATTGTCAGTGATTATAACATTGTTTCTTTGTTAATATTAATACTAATACAATTCTAATATTACTTCAAACTTTTCTTTTTTAACTTATTTTGTTTTTATTTGTGAGGTTCATTATGCCCAGCTAAAGTAAGATTTTATTAAGACCTCATAACATTTTCCAAAAATAACTTAGAACCTCTATATATGACTTGGAAAAGATTCAAGATAAGGCTTAGTAGAGAAATAGACCACGAATTGCTTAAGTGATACCAACTCCAAGTATTTATGAAAGGTTTGAATCCTACAACTAGGAGTTCGATTAAAGATAGATATGGCTTCCCAATTTATAAAGAGAAACCCCAAAGATGAAGCTTATCAAATGATAGAGGATGTAGTAAAGTTTGATTTGAAATATTTTTATTCTGAAGAGTCTTCAAGGGAATTTTAAGAAGAAGAACCATAAGACATGTTAGTGGATGAGGAAGTCTAAGAAACTAATGATTTGACCGCATCATTGGTCTACACAAGCATACCACCAACAAAGTCTTATTTACCATTAGAGCCACCATCTCAACACTACACTCTCTATAAGTTTTTGAATTTTTAATACACCATCTTTCCTTATTTCTCTTGTACCTGACAATCTGTCTCTCTCTCTTTCTTTTCCTTTTCCGTTTTCTTTTCTTCTTCTTTCTTCTTCTTCTTCTTCTTCATCGTAACCTTTAACCAAAAACCAGCCACCACCATAGATGGCAAGACCAAGTCTTCCTCGACCATCAACAATTGCTACTTTCTAGCAGATCAACCCCGGTAAGCCGATTTTGAATTTTTTTAAGCCATTTTACAAATTCATTTATGGTATTTATACAATTACTTTTGTGAAGTTGTCTTTATGACCATAAAAATTATATGAAGTAGAAGAGAAGATTAAATCATTAATAAATACAGTGTTTTTATGTTAAAATAATATCCAATTAGAGAGAAATCTTAAATTGAAAAATGTGATATTTTTCTAATTCGGGACAAAAGTGATAGTTTCATAAATTTTTAGTTAGGCAATCATTTTACCCAAGGTAAATTCACAAGGTGAAAGATATTTAAAAATCATGAATAATTACAGTTGGTAAAGTTAAAATGATATCAAGAAGCATGTTAATTTTCGAATTGAAAAATATGGTAATTTTCTAATTTAGAATGAAAAGTAATATTTTTATAAAACTAAATTGTGCTAGACTAAAGTGTATTACTATCAAGATTTATGACTTGGGATGAGATTAGAAAACTATAACTTTCTAAATTATTATTGCAAAATTGACATTTTCTACAAATAATAAGTCAATTTAACACTTTTTCAAATATTTTTGAAAGTGATATTTTCTAAAATAATTTTGTAATTGCGATAATTTCTTAAATATTCAAAACAATGGTATATCTGCCAATTATCCGCAAGAATGACATTTTTCTAAGTGCTTGGAAAAAAGTGGACATTTTTTGAATTATTTCTAAAAAGTGGTATTTATGTAATTCTGACTTCAAATTTGGACTTAGTGAGGTCAAAACATAAATTTTGATAGAAAATACGACTATATTTCGTTGTAAAATAAAAATTAGAATGTCGGAGCACAAAAATTGTATCGTTTTGTGTGCCACAGACTGGTCCCATACCGGGACCTGTTTTTGACAATAACCTAACATTTGTGAGTGCTCTGATTTTAGTGCTGATCTTTGTTTTTCCCATTTGAGGCTCCAGTAGAAACGTCACTTTTTTAAGTGGACTTACTAAGATCCGAAAATTATCCTTCAAATACACGAGTGACTAACGGGAGTTTCTTCGAAAGTCGTTAGCTTGGTATTGCTACCATATCAAGGTAGGGGTTTAATTACCTGATTTTAAACATAATTTAATTTAAAATTTGCATTATGAATATTTTGTGAAAAATCGTGAATTAAACAATATTTGAACGAACTGTTGGAAAATCTTTGATTATTCTAGAATTAGACTGTGTGATTTTTATACACATTTATAAAATCCTGATCTTAGGGTGATTTAGAGGATTTCCTACCCAATGTACAGTAAATTCTAGAATAATATCAAACGGAGTTTTAAAGCATTATTTGATTATGTTCTGAATAGCTATTATATGTATCTTGTTACATATTATACATACCATAGGATCATACATGAGATACATCTTCGGTATAGCAGTATTGTAGTAGGCAGACTAGTACACCCGCCTTCAGTGAGAGCCCGTAAACCCGTGTGGAGGTTTTTCTGATTACTCTTATTCGGTAGGCATAGGCATTCAGTTACCACTCTGGTTCGGTAGGCTTAGACACATGGGTGTCCCTTCGATTTTTTGGGATAGGTATCAGGTATAGAGTATTTAGTACACATAGTACGATTTAATCTGGTTCGTGATGAGAGAATGTGAGCTCATGGGATATGACAATTTATGATATGTACAATCATATGGATTTGGCTTTGGTTTTAAATATGAGATTATTCTGGATATCAATTATTTTTACAAACTTGGTTTATAAATGGATTTGGAAAAGTATTAACTATGCAGATTTGATAAAATTGCATCCACTCAAAAATGTAATTAAATTTCTATTGAGTATATGAATGCTCACCTCCTCTAGTTCTCCTACTTTCAGGTGTATGTCTAATTAGAGTTGTAATATCGGTGTTTAGATGAGTTGCATAGCTTGTTGTACAGACAGTTTTACTCTAAATCTCTGGTGGGTGTTCGTACTTTACTATCCCTATTTCCTTATTCAACTATATAGCCAGCATTAGTGAATGGATGTATGAGAATAATTTTGTTGTTAAATTGAGTATTTAAAATAATAAGTGATTTTGTATAACATTTTGGACATTGAACTAAATATTTTAGTTAAACTCAATTAATCAAAATTTATGATTTCTTAACAAGTTCTAAAAAAGATAACTGAAAATTTTCTTAAACTTTTATAAGTAATTCTCTTATAAAATTAAAACTAATAAGTATTTTAATGAATAGGGAATTTACAATAATTTGATAATCAAAATAAAATTATCTAATACCGAATTTCTCTTAAATTCTGTAAAATTTACATGCATTTATTATATTTTCACTTAAAATTACTAAAAATCACAGTTTTGAATTTTCGGTTGTGATAGTCCTAGAATTAATATGCTTAAAAATGATTTGGGCTCATTTTACCTAAATCGCCATACCCTCACCTAAGCCAATATTACAACTTTAATGAATACCTTTTGATCATTGGTGTTGTATTTATCTACACTAGTGAAGATGGATTTGAAAAGAAAACCAATGGAATTTGATTAATATTTTTTATATTTGTTCTTATCCAAAATTCTAGAACCAGGGAACTCAAAATTCCAAAACCTCCATGGTTACCCACCTTAAAATATTCAAATTAGTAATCTGATGAAATGATATGAAACTTGGTCAACGAAAAGAAAAGAAACGAACAAGAAGATGGACTGAAGCATCAAAGTCACATGCATTTACAGTTTTAGATAGAAAAAATTTACACTATTTTGCGTCGAAAGTGCATTTACACTCATTGACCAAAAACCATTGGGAAAATCCCCAAAAATCTTTCATGTGTTTAAAAACAAAAATCATTTACAATATTGTATTTTTAGGGGTGGAATTTTTTTTCCCTAGTTTGTTAAATCAGATTAAACTTATCTATAGCTATTGACTTTTGGTGAATTTTTGATCTAAAAATAGTCAAAGTGCCCTTGATCAAATTACTCTTTGAACCTATAAGGCTATAATGAAATAAATTAAATTAAAAACCTTCAAATTTATTCATCAACAATTTTAGAAAATATAAGGTTAAAGTGGGTAATAATTCGGGTCGATAAGTCGTATTTGTGCAATGTCACTACATAAATATAACAATATATATTTCAACCAGAGCTTAACTTATCTAATAATTATGTCAAAAATCCTTGCCTCGTATTTGAATCAAGTTAACTTTATATGATCTATCAATTCTTTAATCTAAATAGATTGAAATATACTTTTTTAATGCATCATAAATTCAAATAGTTACCGATTGAAATCTCAATACATATGTAAAATAAGTATAACTCAACTTAATCTAAATAAGGATTAATATTCTCAAAAATATGTAAGATTTAGACTTGTAAAATATATTTCAAATAAATCTTAAAATACATAACATAGAAATTAGAATAAAAAATTTTAAATAGTACAAAACAAGTCATAACATACATAGTAAAAATATTAAAATTTATACATATAAAGGTAATATAGGGTCATATTTTAATCATATATAGATTGAGCTAAAAATCACTTTTGGTTTAATGAACAAGTAATTATGAGTCGGTTTTAAGTTGGTGGGTCAAAGCCAAAACCAATGTGTTATTTAATCGTGTTATGCAAATATGATTTTAACATGAATCGATTTTCAAAAAATCTAAACTTGCAATTTCATGTGATTGTTATATTTAACTCAGAGTATTGTATGATTTCACAATATAATTTTGAACAAAACTTTTATGCGATTTAGCTAATTGAAGTGATGCGGTTAACGTTACTTTAAAATAGCATTGTTTTTGCTTTAACATAAGGGGGACTTTTATATTTGCATAGATAATTTCACTTTCGCTCTTTGGACATGCACGAAGTATCTGCGTAATTCTTCTAAATTTTAGGGGTATTAACCGTAAATAGATTTGAGTATGAGGTATTACCGTAATTTAATAAAATTAAGGGTATTAGCGTAAATTCGATAATCAAAAGAAAAATGAAACGAAAAATGAAAAAAAAAAAAAAAAAAGGCAACAACAAAGAAAAAGAGGGGTTTGAGTTTCATTACTCCCGCTCAAGCACAGACTAAATCAAACACCTTCAATTTGATTGTGTTCTATATTGCTTTACGGTTGAATTGCTTGGGCTGTAATGGAAGAGATCGAGGAGCTTTCTACTAGGAAAACCACTCAGAAAAATGGAAAAGGGAAGAAGCGGAAGCGCCAAGCGGTAACCATTGCTAATTTCTGATTTCTAATATTTGTTTTTTTGCATAAAATTGAGCACTCAGTTATGAAATTTTGGTACAGATTCTTGAGAAGAAGAAGGCCATTGATGAGGTGATTAAAGCAGCTTCTGCCCAGAAAGACCCACTTTCTGCTTTCCCTGAATTTCGCCGTTACAGTAATGATGGTAAAGCTTCTCACTCCTAGTCAAAACTCCTAGAGTCCTACTCAATCTCCATTATATATGCATATTCGATAGTATATATTTACAGCGACTTGAATCCGGACCACTCAGACGCACTCACCCACCCAACCACTTGAGCTAGCCCTTATACTTTGTTCATCGGGATTACTAGTTCATAGTTTTGTTGTATACCCATTTGTCATAAAGGCCTCATTTTTGCTTAGAAGGGTTGTATAAATAGAGAGGAATAAATGGCTGGGGATAAATAAACTATATATGGAGACAAATTACTGGTTGCTGTTTTGTTTGTGTTGTGTAAGGACAAGACCAAACTGTTCTAAGTAATTTTAGATGTTTTGAAAATTGATAGAGCTTGGTTCTTTCGCATTGTTCTCTTGTTCATGGTGATTCTTGTAATTGACCTGAATACTAAACCTCTGTATATATGGACTTATGACACATATTTCGTTTGTTTCATGTTCCGTGTTACACCTTCTATGGATTCTTCTTAGTTCTGTTTATTAATGACCTCTGTATATATGGACTTATGACACATATTTCGTTTGTTTCATGTTCCTTGTGACACCTTCTATGGATTCTTCTTAGTTCTGTTTATTAATGACATGACCAAAACTTACTTTCAAGTTTAAGATAGTTTGAATTTTGAGACTCCTTTAGTATTTTGTGTCATTTTTCTTTTTCTTCTATAGTATATTCACTAGACCTCTACTTGCTAATGGTAGTGTATTTTGTTCTTCTTTTAAGACGTCATTTTTAAGCTGATTTTTGTAATAATTTTGGTTGCTAGACCTCTCTGTATATTTGGAATCTGGACGTTGTGATAAGCTCTCCTCTTCTGTTAAAAAGTACATACAAATGGGTTATAGTTGTGTGGCATACCCTAACAACAGTCGCCACACTGCGGCTGTTGCATCATGTCCCTCCATTCCACTGGGCCTGTGGGAATGGAGGACTGTGATTTGGTGCCTCTGACCAACCCATAGCTCTACTGCTTATGTGAGTCTTCTTGTTCTTGTTTTAAAATAAGCTGACCAATACCCTTTGGTAAGTTATGATGTTTGTGGCATTGTTTTTTAATGTCTTCAATCTTGAATGTTTCTGTAGTTATTTAAGATTACGCGTACTTTATGATTCTTGCATTTGATCTGATTATTGGACCTCTATGCTTATATGGAATGGGGAATTATGCATAGATTCTTTTTGGAGCATATTGCCAGGCTTTATGCTCTGGGTTCTTTTGTCCATTTTAAAATGACAAGATTAAACTCCCCTTTAAGGTTCAGATAGAGGATAGTTTCAAGTTTTGACAATACTGCATTCTTTGGCTTCTTTTTCTCTTTTTTTTTTTCAATTGTTACTCTGTTTTCTAATTATTGATAAATGGATTCTAGTAAGATTACTTTTTAAGCTAATTATTGTGATTAATCTAATTGCTAGACCTCTCTGTATATTTGGAATCTGGACGCGGTGATAAACTTTCCTCTTCTGCTAAGAAATACATCCAAAATCTCCTCAAGGTATGATAAGAGAACGTCTTTTGTTTTGTCAAATTACAGTACAGAATAGATGCTCGATATTGTTCGTCTTGCCTTTATTCCAAATGGATACAGCTAGTAAGCTAAAGTTTTGGAAGTCTACAGGTCAATATGGAAGGACACTATGGTTCTGAGTGGCCATTGGAAGAGAAGGTAAAGCGCAGGGGGATGGTTGCTCCTGAAGCACGCTATATCTTTGTTTATGAAGCACTGAATGCAAGTATGTCTGAGACATCAACAATTTCTGAAGCAGAAGGAACTCTTACTAATTTTCTAGACGATAGGGACCCTATGGTTGGATTCGTGCATTATCGATTTGTCATTGAGGAAGGAATACCAGTTCTATATGTTTATGAACTGCAGCTAGAGTCTCGTGTGCAAGCGAAGGGACTTGGAAAATTCTTGATGCAAGTGATTGAAACCATTGCTCAAAAGGTACTTTTATCCCTTAAAATATGTTATCACTTTATGGAAAGTACTCTGGAAGATAAGACTTGAAAAACTTGATACACCAACAGTACGTCTCAAAAATTTTCAGTTTTTAATTCACAGTTGATTCATATTACAGTTGCTATAGCCTTTATTTCATTTTGACTTGGTAATTTAAATATTTTACATTATGGAATACTGTCTTGTGAGCATTCTATGCAAATTGTTTCTTCTGGATTCTAGGAATTAATGGAGAACCTTCATCTTCTGTAGAACCACATGGATGCTGTGGTGCTGACTGTTCAGAAAGCAAACTCGAGTGCTATGAATTTCTACACAAGAAATCTGAGGTGAATCTCTTTCTTGAATCTGTACCCATAGATTGCTTTATGAAGAACTTCATGTTAAATGACATATTCAGTATTCTTTGTCCTAAAGTGTTGATGTTTAGTTTCTAGGAAGCCACTTTCCTATCTCCTCCAGTAAAGTCATTTAGTTACCTGCACACACGAACCCCAGAAAAGGAGAAGGAATAGCCGATGCCTGATGGTTTGATTTAAATTACCTGCTTTTTCAATTTGATACCCTTTATTGCCTTATTAAACCTTAGCAAAATAGTAAGGCTTCCTTGGTAACATACATGTTTCCTGTTTTTTTTTTTTTTTTTTTTTTTAATGAAAATGTCAATATCTCTGAGCAAGAAAGTACGGTGAAAAGAGTTCTTATTATCAATTTGATGAAGTGCAGATAAACCATTTGTTCTAAGATTGGGTGGTTGCAATATATTCAAGATACACATGCCCTGCTGTTATGTATGAAACACTTTTTTTTATGGAATATGTGTTCAATAGGGCGATTTAGACGTAGTTTGAGCATGCTACTGAGTGTTTGAAATCACTGCACCTAAATAACATCATGTTGTTATATAGAAGTTGTTACTCATATTTTTATGACTTGTGATTCAGTTTGTCTCCTATCTCCCATATGGTTAGTATTAGCAGTTTTATCATTATTTATTTTGTTATTATTATCTTTCTTTTTTTTTTTTTTTTGCAGTTATCTTGTGTCAAGGACTTCACCATCAAGAGTTGATCCATTGGTAAGAGTCTAAGAGATATTTAATGGACATTATTGAAGGATGAGTATTTTCTTTTCCATTTTTTGATAAATTTTAAGATGATTTGATTAATTTTGCAGATTGGAACTGAGAAAAGCTACGAAATCTTTTGCAAAACATTTAATCGCGATGCTAAAGCTATACTGGGTCTGGCAGAAGAAAATGTGTGAATGTAGTTTCCAAACCTTTAATTCCTTTTACAGGTGAATTTAGTCTGATAATGGCAGGTTTATGTGTTGTAAATTGTAGTTCAACATAGTTAATTAATTAATTTATTTTTTTGACAAATAATTGGCAGGCAAATGTTTGTCATGTCATTTACATCAAACGCAACCACTTCTTTTTACATGTGATAGAGTAAAATAGAATAAAAGATACCAATCTTATGTATTTACAAAACAATGTACGTTTTTTTTTTTTCTGGAATAATCATTATACGCTTTTTAGATTCTAGGTATTTTATTCTTATAAAAACTATTATTTTTTAATCTAAAGAAAAATATTATATGGGTAGAGAACAGCATAAATACATAACATCATAAATATTGTATCTGATATGATTTATAAGTTTCTAACAATATTAATTGACGATATACTCCTACCAAATCACATTATTAAAGAAGGGATTTAAACCCAAAAGTGTGTGCCAAGTTAACATTTCTTACCTTCCCAAGCTCTGTGGGGTGCCAAATTCTCTTTGGTCTTATCAACGCCTTAAAAAAAAAAAATTAAAAGATCAGTATGATTAGATTACTCCACGAGAATAACAGAAAAAATAATTGGAGGAAAATCTTCCAACCAAAAAGTTCCCATCTAAGTGAAAATCGAACTAGACTATAAGCAGCTTGATTACTGGGGAATTGACGTGGATAGTTTAATTTTAGCCCAAAATGACTTTTTTAGTTTATTTTTAAAATGATATTTCTAATACTATTTAGATAATAAAAAATCTAAAATGCCTTTAATTTGACTTATCCCTATTAACTTTTGAGCTCTGTTTTTCTTTCTTTGTTCAATTTTTTAAAATTTGAAAAACATATCCATTTTTGTCAAAGTTGTATAACTTTATGTCATAATTTTATGACTGTTACAAATTTTACGTGTATTGATGGTAACAATAGTTTGTAACTTTCTTTTTTTAAATTATTTTTTTTTCCTTTCTTAATTTGAAAAATGTACTGATCCTTATTAAAGCTGTATGACTCTATGTCATAATTTTATGACTATCAAGAATATTTTGCATATTGATGGTAACATAATTTGTAAATATGTGTGACTTTCTGTCACAATTTTATGACAAATAAGAATTATTACGAATGTGAATTATTACATTCGTGATCTAATCAACTTCGTTCTTCTTTAGTTCCATATAAACTTTAATAAAACAGTCATTTATTATTTTCAGTGGAGAAAGTCCTACATTAATAATATATTTCATCTATATTGTACAATGTTCAGGTCTCAACTTTCGAGCATCAAATACAATTTCTAACAAATCGACATAGGATGCTCCATTAGTAACCAAAATACTGGTACTCTTCATCCAGTGATATACATTATAGTAGTCACCTACCATTATAATTCAGGAAAACAATAACATTCCTTATGTCTACGAAAACAAAAAAATACAGATCTACAATTACCAAACAAATTATGTGACATGATCTCATAATGTTAGTTTATGATGTAAAAGAAGCTATCACCATGACACTCATACTTGTGACAAATAGTCACAAAATATTGACTACTTCTAAATACGAGGTTATTCTGTGACATCTAGGGGGTATAATTCGGGCTGCCCAAACCCAACTCAAACCCAAACTTTCAGATTTGGGCAAGTCGGACTCGGATTTTTGGACTTTAAGAAAGTTTCAGGTCGGGTCAAGCCAGATTTAAATTAGTAAAAATCATGTCCAAAGCCCAACCCTAAAACATCAAGTTCTAATATAAGACAAGGTTTTCGGGTTTTATGTTCTGGTCAAGTTTAACCTTTGGACCCTAAATTAATATATATATATATATATATATAGGTTGTCAATCTAATAGGTATTTTTTTTTACCTATGGGTAGGTATTTTTTTTTTAGCCGTTGGATCACTATCTAATGGTAATCCAATGACTATAATGAAGTGCATGAAAAGACGTGCATCATTAATACTCTTTCTCTCTCTTACTTTTTACAATAAAAAAATGTGCATACTAAATTTTCATTGGCCAAATTGATACCTATGCATAGATTAAAAAAAATACTTACTGGATTGGTGCCCATATATATATATGGGAATAAGGAAATAGTAAAAGAATTTTTTTAGCACAATTTTAAAAAAATCTTTTACTTTAATTTAACGAAATAGGCTTTTTTTTTAAAAAAAATATTATTATATTTTTTGAGTTTCTGGCATTTTAAATCAGGTTTTAGATTTGGAATTTATGTTTGGGCTATGGGTCGGGTTTTAAAGCGGGTTCATATCAAAAATATTAGGTCCAAACCCAATCCTAAGGATAATCGGGTTCGAGCCCAATCCAATAAATAATTGGGTTCGAGTCGAGTTCGGACCTAATATAAGGATAATACTAGGTCCAAGCCCAATCCTAAGAATAGTTGAATTTGAGCTAAGTTCGAACTATGTTGGACTCGGGCTGAGATCGAATATGGCTTTTTTCATGCTAACCCATTAGGTTTTGGGCTTTCGAGTGATTTTTACACCCTTAATAACATTTTCTAAACACACAAAGTAATCTTACAAATCCTTACTATTTCTAATCTCAATGTTATTAAAATAAAATGGCACAGAATGAGAAGAGAAAAATATTTTTATCCATCATATTCAGTATTTTGACATATTATTACACAAATTTTGATAACAAGTGACTTTTAACGTATATTTTTCAGAAATTTTAAGCAAATATTTTAAATTATCTTAGTCACTAGATCTATAACATATAACCTTATATAACTATTATCCATTTAGTTTTAACCTTAGATAAGAAAAGATCAAATACAAATTACGAAAAACATACCTCGTAGTTGAACCAGAGACAATACATATTAGATTTAAGACAAATTGCCAAGAAATTGCGAACAAATTCTGAAGATCAAATCAGAGATACTAGCTAACAGATCAGAGACAAAGATCGGAGACAATAAACGACAACAAAATAGAGAAACTTATAGCTGAACCAGAGAGAGGGATAAGCAAAGGAGAATGGAGGAGTGGAGAGAGAGAGAGGGAAGAGGAGGAGAATGGAGGAGCTGAGAGCAAATGAGAAGAGCTTGGAGAGAGAGAGAGCTTTGGTACCAAAAGAAAAAAATCTCTTAGCTGGTACGTTTAGGATGGAAAGTGGTGGAAAAATTTGGAAGAAAACAGAGAGAAAACAAGGAAAAATAGTGGAAAATAGATCAACTTTTGACCTGAAAAATAAAATGTGTGTTGTTTCTCTTTCTAAAATGTCACTAAAAAAGTCATTTTTTATTGCTAAAAATGTCATTTTGAAAAGAAAAAAAGATTGAAAAAGTCATTTTGAGTAAAAAAAAAAATGAACTATTTAAGTCAATTTTCCGTTGATATTCTCTAGCAGCACATGGACTAGGACAAAAGGTACACTAGGAAAGGAAAATAAGATAAAAGAACATTAATGTCTAACAAAAGACTTGTGATATGAGAGAAACGACGATCTCTTCCAGAATACAGAGTGAGCACCGTCAAAGCATCAATCTCCATAACATCGAAAGGGACACCACCGTCTTTAGCCCACTCCACACTCCGAAGAAGAGTTACTGCTTTAACTTCTACTACTGACAATGATCCAAACATCTTCTTAATTAGCCAGAGCAACCCGTACTTGGTCTTGATCTGTATAATAGCTCCAATGTCGAAAATACCTTTTGAACTATCCAAAGCTGCATCTACATTCAACTTATAGGACTAGTCCAGTCCATCTAGCCGGAATCAAAGAGTTGTTTGACAATACACGCTCAGCACAACCATTAGCTTGATGACGGTCCCTGGCCTACCTAACCATCTTAATGGCTCCTCTGGTATGTTGACCATGGACCATCTTGTCTCTTCAAATGCACCAAGCAAGGATTATAATCCCACTCCAATAAATCCTTACCCCTTGTCCCCTTCATCTGTTGAAGAAGATCATTAAAGGAAATACCATGGATAGTTTTAACATTAAAAGGCAGTTTTGCTTGCTTCCAAATTAAAAGGACATTGAACCAAAGGCATGGTAAGTTGAGGGTGAGGAGATGGACTGAGGAGATGGATTTGAGGAAGAGGCCAACTGATCCGTCAAGGAATTAACCCAGTATCCACTTTTGACGTCATAATTGCCATCTCGAGAATATGGAGTGCCAAAACAAAAAAGAGGTATAGGTATTTGCCTTTATACCAATTGAATAATGTCAACTCATGTACCAGATGTTGGTATTAAAAATTTGGTAATAATCTTAGTACAACATCATCCCAGATCAAAAATATCACTGTCAAAAATTGATCCAATACTAACCTTTTTTTTTTTGACGGACTCTTCAAGAGAATTAAATAAATAACCAAACAAATCAGCTACGTCAAAAGTAAAAGTTTCTAAAGAAACTAAAAACATCTCTCAAAATACATTTTATATCACTCCTAACTAAGCAAGAGCCTGAGCTGTCAATTCCTATTACAATAAATATGATTTCATATGCCACCTTCCACTAAGAGAATAAACTACTTTAAAGCGTTAGTCAGTAAATGTCATAACAAACTCTTTTTTATAATGGTCATCAATTAACACCACAACAAATTTCTTTTATAGTATCTATCAATAAACGTTATAACAAACCTCCTTCGTAACATCTTTCAATACAAGCCAAAATTGTCGTGTCTATCAATATCAATTTCATAAACCGCTAGGCTCGATGATTCCAAAAGACGACCTTTGATATAGAGGTATTCAAAAGACTCACAAAACAATCAAAAGAAAAAAGAACTTCTCTAAATTTGAGTGAAAAATGAAATAGATCTGAAAGAGACCGCATTAAAAAAAAAAAAGAAAAAACTAAAAACAACTAAAAGCACTACAGATATAAATCTAGGTGTACTCAAATTACTATAACTCTAAATTTAGGTGGATGATTGTTCTCACAAATAAAAGGACTATTTTAGAAGAAAAAAAAAAAGAGAGAAAAAACTCATACAGGGGAGAGAAAGAAAAAAAAAAAGAGAGAAAAAACTCATACAGGGGAGAGAGTAGATCCCCCTCCCTCGTAGGGTAGGCACCTACTAAGCAAAGAGGACAACTACCATGCATGGTAATGAGGTGAGTATTAGATGAGTAAAAGCTAATTATAGTGACCAAGATTGCTTTAGACAAAATATTACGCGTTATACACACATGAATCAACCTCATAATTCTTATTCTTTATCATAATGAAAACTTGTAACAGCATAAAGTAAACGTAGATCTCACATTCAGAGTGAACTACTGTATAAATTTTTGTGTTTCTTATTTTGTACTTTTATTTGCTCAATATTAGAGGATTAGGATGCATTAATCTAATAGTGGGACGAGTCTCGCAGAGATTTTAATCACCGCTTATAACCTATTTTGTGTTCGTCTAATTTTATAGGTCACTTGTTAATGGTGGTTACCAGCTTTAATTTATTATGTTACACTTATGCTTCCAGTATGATAGTGCAAAGTTCAAATTCCCCCGCCTCTTTATAAAAATAATAAATTTAAAATGAAGGTCACATGAGATTGTCTTGAATGCTATCGCGGTTTCTTTTTCAGTGGAAAAAAAATAATATAAGATTAAATTAAACGGATGATGACAAATAAATACCCTGATTTTTAAATTTTTCTATAATTAAAATTGTAATTTTTTATTCTACAAAATAATAAAATGATTTTTTAGGTTTCTGTAAATTTATATCTTGAGAGAAGTAAAAGACATAAATGTTAGATTTATTTATATATATGACCTATGTGATTTCAATAAATTAATATTGTATTTATCATTATTAATTAAGTGATTTAATAATATTAAGTGTATTTAAATTTTTATTGGTCAATAAAAAGTTATAACTCTTCAAAATAATGTAACTCTTCATGAACAAACATATCTAATTGAAAATATGTCCTAAAATATTTAAATTGAATCTGGTCCTCTTTTTAACCATTATCAAAAATATATGTATTACATCATTAAACATATTATTATTAAGTATACAAGATTAAGGAAGAGAAACTCAGAATTCTGTATCAAAATTGTTTGACAGTCTAAAATTTAATTGCGATGGATCTAAATATGTCTATTGTTTATATTCTAATTGGAAAAATCATGAGTTCTAAGATTATTTGGGATTATTGATTATATACATATTAGGATTTTGCATAATTAAGAAAAACTTACATGTGGTATCCGTGCCATATTTTTTTCTTTAAATCTGATCATTTTAATGGCGCTTATATTGGAGTATAATTTTATTTATTTATTTAGTTTTGAGTAAATTTACTTAAAGAGTATGTATGTGTATTATCAATAAGTCAATAAGTGGGTTTTAATAAAGAATTATTATTTACCATTTCGGTAATATTGAATAAATCAAACCTAGTAGGACAAATACACATGACTTGAAAAGATATACGATATACCATAAGAGATAATTAATAAAACTCAAATATATTTGAATGCATTACTAAAATATTAAATTATGCTATTATAAAAGAATAAATTTACGGTATTTCATATTATTATTTATGGCAATTTTTTCCTTTTGTTTACTTTAAATATATATATATATTAAACATTGATAAATTTTGATTTTAGATTATTTATTTAATTTATTTATTACATAATAACTATTTCTGCAATTATTATTATTATTATTATATATGGATTTATGTAAAACTTTCTATATTCTTTATAATGTGATAATTATATTATTAAATTATTATTGATAAATTATATTAGTAAATTATTATTATCGTGACTGCTAAAATTATTAATTATGAATTCTATATCATATTTGTTTGTCAATCACCAAAGTGATCAAACTAGAATGTTACATGGTTAAAAAGAATTGAATAATTTTACAACATTTCATTTCTAGATGTTTATAAATGATCGTCTAATTTTAGACATAATATCATTGAGTGAGTTGTTGAAATTTATTATTTATGAGATATTTCAGGATCACCTAAAGGTAGATCATTTATTCTTATAAGAAATAAATATAATGTGATAATTACTATGCCTTATTAGATATGTTTTGTATATCCAAAGATAGCAAATATGTTTAATTAGGATGTATAATTATTAAATAAGTGATTTTATTATTAGCATCATTTTAGTTATTCATGGTATATTATAGTATCACCCACAGGAGAGCTTTAATATACAACTGATTGTTTTCTTTGGTTGAATCTATTTCATATTTCATATATCAAAGCATTGATGTTAGAAATTTTTTTATCATATTTGCAGTATCTGTTCCTATTTTACTGCATTCACATACTTCATCTATTCCTTTATTTAATGGTTTGAATTTCTCTTATTGGTGTGAACAAGTCCAATTTCACTTAGGTGTTTTGGATATTAACCTAGCACTTCAAATTGAGAAATCTACTGCCATTATAACTATAAGCAGCGATGAGGAAAAGACTATCTATAAACTTTGGGAAAGATCAAACAGATTAAGTTTAATGGTTATACGAATGACTGTAGCAAACAACATAAAGTTTACTCTTCTAAAAACTGATAGTGCTAAGAAATTAATGAAATTTATGGAAGAAATGTCTAGAACTTCTGATAAGTCACTTATTAGGACACTAATAGGTACTCTAACAACCATGAAATATGATGGTTCTCATACTATACATGAACATGTCCTTGAAATAACAAATATAGCAATAAAGCTAAAGAATTTAGGAATGAATTTTGATGAGTACTTTTTAGTATAATTCATATTAAATTCCTTATCTCCTGAGCAATATGGGCCTTTTCAAATGAACTACAACACTATTAAGGACAAGTAGAATGTTAATGAATTGGCAAATATGCTTGTACAGGAAGATATAAGGCTTAAGAATTAAAAGACTCATTCTATTAATCTTACTACTCATCAAAGAGCTGAAAAGAAATCTAAATGGAAGTCTAGAAAAGGAATGAAGCAAGGTTTACATATGCTAAATGAATCTTCTAAGACTTCTCAAATTCACCAGAAGGAATGCAAGAATGATAAGTGTCATTTTTGCAAGAAAGTTAGACATTATCAGAATGATTGCCTGAAACGTAAGACTTAGTTTGAAAAGAAAGGTACGTCGTATACTTTTGTATGCTTTGAATCAAACTTAACTGAAGTTCCTTATAATACTTGGTGGATTGATTATGGCTCAACAACTAATGTTTTCAATACGATGTAGAGATTCCTTTCGATCCAAACCATAAAGTCAAATGAACATTTTATTTTCATAGGGAATCGAAACAAAGCATCAGTTGAAGGCATTGGAACTTATCATCTCATTTTAGATATTGAGCATCATTTAAATTTGTTTCAAACCGATTATGTACCTATATTTTTCCGTAATTTAGTTTCTTTACCTAAATTAGACATAGCAAGATTTTCTTTTAAATTTACTTGTGGGCCTTTTAGTTCATATAAGAATAAAAACCTTATTGATTCTAGAATCTTTTGTGATGGCCTATATAGGCTTAAAATTGATAATTTTTTTGTTGAGACCTTGTCGATTTTGCATCATAATGTTGGAACTAAACGGAGTTTAGTTGGTGAATATTCTGCTTACTTGTGGCATAAATATTTGGGTCATATATCCAAAGAAAGAATAACAAGATTAGTAAAGAATGGAATCCTATCAAATTTGGATTTTACTAATCTTGGTGTGTGTATTGATTGTATATAAGGAAAATAAACTAAACACACAAAGAAAGGAGCCACAAGAAGTACACAGTTTCTTGAAATTATATACACTGATATATGTGGACCGTTTGATGTTCCATCTTTTGGTAGAGAAAAGTATTTTATCACTTTAATTGATGATGTTTTACGTTATGGTTATATTTATCTATTACATGAAAAATCTCAAGTAATGGATAACCTTGAGGTATACATTAAAGAAGTTGAGAGACAATTAGATAAAAATGTGAAAATCATAAGATCAGATAAAGGTTGTGAATATTATGGAAAGTATAATAAATAAGGACAATATCCAGGTCTATTTGCTAAATTTCTTGAAAAGCATCACATATGTGCTTAATACACCATCCCAAGAAAGCCAGAACAAAATTGTGTAGTAGAAAGGTGTAATTGTATATTGATTGGCATGGTTAGAAGTATGCTTAGTTATTCTTCTTTACCCTTATCATTGTGGATACATGTTTTAAAACTGTCATGTATATATTAAATAGGGTTCCTAGTAAGGCAGTTCTAAAGACTCCTTTTGAACTGTGGACAAGAAAGAGACCCAGTTTAAGGCACTTACATATTTGGGGTTGTTCAACATAAGTTAAAATTTATAATGTACAAGAAAAGAAATTAGATTTCAGAATAACTAGTGGATTTTTCATTAGTTATCCTAAAAAATTCGAAGGGTATAGATTTTATTATCCTAATCATAGTCCAAGAATTATAGAAATTGGAAATGCAAAGTTCAATGAAAATGATAAAGTCAGTGGGAGTGGAGAACCACACAACGTGGTTATTCAAGAAGTTATGTTGCAAGTTCTTATACCTTTGACTTCTAAAAATATTATCCTTACTGTTATTGAACAATTTGACAATATTCAAGAACAACAAATCAATGTAGAAACTCCCCATAATGACACTATTACCAATGAAACTATAGTAGATGAGTCATAAGGAATAACATTAAGAAAATCTCAATGAAATAGAAAGTTTGCTATTCCAAATGGCTATATAGTTTATCAACAAAAGTCAAAACTTGACTTAGGGATTGACAATGGTTTGGTTTTGTTTTCACAAGCCATAGAAAATAATGATTTTATTAAGTAGATTGATACAATAAAAGATGAGATAAAATATATATATCAAAATCAAGTTTAGGATCTTGTTGAGTTCCCTAAAGGTTGTAAGAAAATGGGTATAAATGGGTCTTTAAGATTATGTGCTACACTAATGGTAACATTGAATGATATAAAGCTAGACTAGTAGCCAAAGGTTTTATTCAGAAGGACGGCATCAACTATAGAGAGACAATTTCACCTGTCTCTAAGAAATACTCTTTTAGAATCATCACAACATTAGTAGTTCATTTTGATTTAGAGTTATATCAATAGATATGAAAACTGCCTTTCTTAATAGAAATTTAGAAATGAAAGTTTATATGGATCCACCCGAAGGATTTTCATATGAAAGAAAGGAATACATGGTGTGTGAACTTAAAAAGTTAATATATGGACTTAAAAAAGCTTCCCGATAATAGTATCTTAAGTTTAATGATACCACAATATCTTTTTGATTTAAGGAAAATACTATTATTTAGTGTATATATCTAAAGATCAGTGGGAATAAGTTTATATTTTTGATTCTGTATGTTGATGATATATTGCTTGCTGCTAATGATCTTGGTTTATTACACCAAACCAAGAATTTTCTCCCAAAGAACTTCGAAATAAAAATATGGGTGAGGCATCTTATATGATAGGAATTGAAATTTTCTGTGATGGATCATAAGGTTTGTTAGGATTGTCTCAGAAAACATATATTAATAAAGTTTTAGAGAGATTTAAGATAGAAAAGTGTTCAACGAGAATAGTTCCAATTCAAAAGGGAGATAAATTTAGTCTCATGCAATGTCCAAAAAATAAATTGAAATGTAGACAAATGGAAACTATTCCTTATGCATCTATTATTGGGAGCTTAATGTATGCACAAACTTATTCCAGATCAGACATTAGTTTTATTGTCGAAATGCTCAGTATGTATCAAAGTAATCCAAGAATAGATCATTGGAAAACTACTAAAAAGGTACTAAGGTATTTGCAAGAAACAAAAGACTACACGCTCACTTTTAGGCGATCTGAAAGTGATTTAGAGGAAACTGGGTATACAGATCTAAACTTTGCCAGATGTATTGATAGCAGGAAGTTCTCTTTTGGCTACTTATTTGTTTTAACTGGAGGAATAGTCTTCATCGGAAAATGAAAAACAATCTATCATTACTACATCTATGATGGAAGCTGAGTTTGTGGTATGCTTTGAAGCCACATTTCATGGATTATGGTTGCAAAATTTTATTTCAAGACTTGGGGTTGTCCATAATATTACCAAGCCGCTGAAAATTTATTGTGATAATGCCGCAGCAGTATTCTTCTCGAAAAATAAGAAGTATTCTAAAAGTGCTAAACACATGGAATTAAAATACTTTGCTGTTATAAAAGAAGTTCAAAAACGAAGGGTTTCAGTTGAGCATTTAAGCACAAACTTAATGATTGTAGATCCATTAACTAAAGGGATCATGCCAAAGATATTTAGTGAACATGTTGAAAGAATGGGTCTTAGATATAATAGTTGATATATTTGTATTATGATTATTTATTTGACATTCTCAGCTCATTTATGTGTTTATGATATATTTTTTTTTTTTTTTTTTTATTTTGTATACACGAATGGTTTAGATTAATAATAACAGGAATAGTCCTTAATAGACACTAGTATTAGACCGTTACTGATATTCTCACTAATAGATAATATTGGGTTAAAAGCTAATGTTGTGTTATATGGAAGAGATTATGTCGAAATTGTGATATATAGCTGCTATGACTCACTTTATTTTTTGGCTCAAATATGATATATGTTATTGAGGATATATGTTATTGANCATAACTAATAAGGAATTTAAATTTATATTGCGTGTATTATGTTTATTTATTAAACCATAAAGAAAATATGTCAAACAGGCCAAGTAGGAGAATGTTAGATTATTTATATATATATATATGATCTATGTGATTTTAATAAATTAATATTGTATTTATCAATATTAATTAAATTACTATTAAGTGTATTTAAATTTCTATGGTCAATGAAGAGTTGAAACTCTTCAAAACAATATAACTCTTCATGAACAAATATATCTGATGGGAAAGAGTTGTAACTCTTTTCAAAATAATGTAACTCTTTATGAACAGATATATTTGATGGAAAATATATTCTAAAGTATTTAAATGGAATCTGGTTTTTTCTCCAACCATTATCAAAAATTTATGTATTCCATCATTAAACATATTATTATTAAGTATACAAGGTTAAGGAAGAGAAACTCAAAATTTGTATCAAAATTATTTGACAATTTAAAATTTAATTGCAATGGATCCAAGTATATCTATTGCCTATATTCTAATTATAAAAATCATGAGTTCTAAGCTCATTTTGGATTATTGATTGTATGCATATTAGGCTTTTGCATAATTAAGAAAAATTTACAATAAAATAATTTAATCTAAGTAATTAAAAACGTTTAAACACAAAATATTTTATTAAAACACATCTTATAGATATATTTTTATTTCTCCAATTCTTTTAAATGAAAAAATAAACCAATTATAATTTTTGACATTTTATTAGTTTTTAATAATTTTTTTATTAAGTTAATGACCGGTAGTATTGTCTTTGGAGTGGTAATAATAGCAAACTTGCTACAAGAGAATACAAATTTGCTTAAATATGAAATGTCAAAATATTATTTTGCAAAAGTGAAAGTCATAGAGATATATATATATATATATATATATATATATATTTATATAGGGTACCAATCTAGTAGGTATTTGTTTTTTTTACCTATGCATAGGTATCAATTTGGCCAAAATTTAGCATGCACATTTTTTTATTGTAAAAAATAAGAGAAAGAAAGAGCATTAATGATGTACGTCTTTTCATGCACTTCATTATAACCATTAAATCACCATTAGATGATGATCTAACGGCTAAAAAAAAAAATACCTACCCATAGGTAAAAAACAAAAATACCTATTGGATTGGCAACCATATAAATATATATATATTGTAGAAAACTCCAAAGTGTGAGTATTTTTTTTTAGCAATTATAACTAAAATATTATCGTATTTTCAATAATCCTTTTATTTTCATTCTGTTGACTATATAGCTAAATTAGGCGTCAGTTTTGTTAATCGAACAAATATTAGGTTAGTAACGATCCATATATCCACAGTTGACGCAATTTTTTTTTATAGAAGTCGCTTGCACATGAATGCAATCTATATATGTTTCATGTTATATCTTACATCTTGCCAATTAAAACGCTGGTTTTCTATTTGAACGCAATATATATACATATACACATTTATATATATATATATATATATATATACACATTTATGTTATATGAATATGTATGTTATATCATATCTGACATTTATATAGTATAGTAGTATAGTCATTTTTACACAGTGCAAATATAGCCCAACCAAATACAAGTGAGCGAAACATACAGTAAAAATAATAAGCTTACATGCATAAAAGCGTGTGCCGGCGCCGGATAAGGGTAAAAAAAAAGGGAAAATCGCTGAAGATGGCATAACTGCTGCTATGATCACATGTTCACGTTTATTAATTTATGCTTATGGGCTCTACATACCGAGTAAGCAACGCTCCATACAACTACTAAAACAAGCTAAAAGTTGCTGTTTAAGATGAATTCCCTTTCTCCCGCATTTTGAAAAACATCGTTTTGTACAAGCATTCGTTTTTCGATCACTACTTGTTGAAGAAGTAGAAAGAATAAGAGTAAAATGGTCATCATTAGGTGACAAAGTGGAGAGAAAATTAGGTGTAGAGTTTGATATAGATGGAGCAAGTGAGGCTCTCAAAATAGTGGATTCTTTGGCTTGAAGTAAAATTGGCAAAAGAAAGAAGATAACCATTTTCCTAGAAAGTTTCGTAAGTACTATCTTCATTTACAAAGCTGAATTCTGTTGTAGTTTTTTCTTATAAGGAAAAGTTAATCTCTTATTATTTAATTTATAGCTGGTTGATTAATTTGGAATGAATGTTTTATAGCATCAATCATCATTAAATATTTTATATTTAGAACTTTTAAGTTTTAATCAATAAGTTATCATTACTATAAACTTCTTTACAGCAGCACCCTTCGTGTTTATCATAAGTCAAGTTTTTTTTTTTGGTCAGAGGGCATAATAGATAATAGACTCATACGTATTTTCTGAAAAGTAAAAAGTGAACACAACATAAAAAATACACCGATTTAGCAAATTAACTTAACAAATAAAAAGCTAATTGGGTTTTGGACGATTTTAACAGTTTTTTTTTTTTTTCGGCTTCTTACAAAATTCCAAGCCCAAAATACTAAAAACTGGATAGATTAATTTTTCTTATAAATTCCATATTGATTTAGAAAAATATCACTTTTTAAAGCATTATTAGAAACATAACACTCTTAAAAAATATTTAGAAAAATATAATTTTTTCTTCAAAATTGGTATTTTTCAATAGTAGTCTAAGTAATCAATTAGGTTACTTAGAGTAAGCAATCCAGTTAGTTGAAGTAACTTTTCTAGTTATCTCAGATAACTCAACTAAGTACCTTAAGTATGTCATCAATTAATAAAAAGTTATATTTTTCTAAATACTTTAAAGTGGTATTTTTATAATTAAATATGAGATTTTCTCAATAATTTCAATTTTCAGGATTTTTCAATTTTTTTTTTTGAAAAAATTACCATAAAAAAATCAAATTTCCTCTTTTTTTTCCTTCAATGACAAAAATATTGTCTCTAAAAATAAATAGCATTTTTTTATGACCAAATTTGGTACGTTTCTAAAAACTAGGTGCTACATGCTAAAAGACGCAATAACAAACTTGTAAATACGAGGGCTTTTAAGTTAAATAGCCAGATTTTAGATCACTGTTTGAAAATTGGACATTTTTCAAAACATTTAAACAATGACCGAAGTTTGAAACTTATTTGAAAAATAGCTATTTTTCATATTTAATATATCAAAATAAGTTGATTTAGTTTTTTAATAAAAAATTATCTATTTTGTACAAAATTGATTTATTTTCTAAAATATAGATCATTTTAAAAATGGTCGTTTATTAAAATAAAATTATAAACAATCATTTATTAAATAATTGTAAGAAAACAAGCATTTTTTAAATTAATCTAGAGAAAAAGACATTTCTTATAAATACTCTAAATAGGGCTATGATTTTTAAGCGTGTTTAGGGCTATGATTTTTAAGCGTGTTTGTTTATTTTGTCAGTTGGCCTGGCCCCTTGTCTTGTTAACCCCTTCTAGATTGGGCTTTTTTCAAAATTATAGGCTCAAATTATTAAAAATTGAAAAAGTCAGGATGGATGAACGTTTTAGGAAATACTGGATTGATTTATAAAAACAAAATCAACTTTTAAAATATTTTTTAGAAAAATAACACATTTAATAAATATTTAGAAGAATACAATTTTTTTATCAAAATTAGTATTTCCAATGCTATTCGAGGTAAATCGTTGGGTTGCATAATCTTAGGTCTAGTACAACATCAACAAGTGTTCTGGAGCTTCCATCGAGTCTAAGGCATCTAGATTTGAGTGACACATAACATCTTGTATTATGAATACTTATTAATTTTAAGCAAATAACATACTAGATATAATAGTATAATGATTCTCATATTCTTGTATTTTATTCTTATTTATTTCTCTTCTTAGTTATTTCGATTACGATTAGAATGAAGTAAATGTGCCATCAATTTAATAATTAGAATTACCCGTAGTAAATTGACGCGTTATAATAATATTAATATTGGACACTAATACTAATACCCCGTAACATTGCTTAAAAAGAAAGTTAAGTTGCCTTTATCAGTATTATCAGTAGGATAACTCTCTAATCTCAAGTCGCTTGATCTAAGGGGTTGTAAAATTCTGACAAGCCTCCCAACTAAACTTAATACGCTAACCTCTCTTGAATTTGTGGATCTCTCTCACATCTCAAAGTTGGTAGAGTTGCCCGAAATCTTGGAGCCTATGAATCCTTTGAGGGATATGAATAAAACAACAATCAAAGAGATACCAGCTTCCTTGATTGGAAATTTAGTTGGGCTTGAATTTTTAAACCTGGATATGTGCAAAGACCTTCAGTTTATTCCGAGCAGCATCCAAAATATGACCTCTCTCCAAGGTATTACCCTTCGTGGTTGTTCAAAGCTCAAAGTGTTAGCAAAACTTCCGCTGTGTCTCAGATATTTAGACGCACATGGTTGCACATCTCTAAAGATGGTCTTAAGTTCAAGAACAACACTCAGGGAAAATTGGGATGAATATCAGCTTCTCGGTGGGAGATTTATTCTATGGTTGCTTTGAATTGGACCAGAATGCATGCCACATCATTATAGCTGAAGCACAACCTAAAATCTTCGCACGAGCAATTACGGCATCGAAACTTAGCCGAGTAATTATGTCTCTCTCTCTCTCTCTCTCTCTCTCTCTCTCTAAAATAAGAAAATCCCATTCCTTTGCTTCCTATTTAACAAATTAGAATAGTGTTGAGCATCTTAAACTAATATATATATATATATATATATCAGCACTAATTGTGCTCTTATATTCATCTCTATTTCATTCATTATAATTAGCTTTAAAAATATAGATATTTCAATTTACTTGTATCCATGGAACAGGACCAATCAACAGCTGTGTCTTCGTTCAGTGTTTGTTGTCCGAGAAATAAAGTCCCCAAGTGGTTCAAATATCAATCCAGAGGATCTTCCATAAGTATAAAGCTACGTCAACATTGGTCAACCGCCAACTTCTTAGGTTTCGCTCAATGCGCTGTTGTTGATAGAAAGGATTCTTCCGGTTTCGATAGAGATCTTAACCGTATCTGTCACCTTCGCTGCGTCACAGACAACAACGATTGTTTGTCATGGGAAAGCTGTTCAGTATGGGGCGATCGGTTGCCTTCACTTAGAAAAAATACAGTGGGCTGTTTTTTTTTTTTTATATTTATATTGAGTAAAGTTTTTATTAGAAAAATGTTATTTTCAAAATAATAACTAGTAATTTGTAACTTGTTTCCAAATATTGATAACTAGTAACCAAAGATTTTTATAACTAGTATATAATTGGTAATTGATAATTGGTAATCAGTAATCAGTAATCAATTTTTAAAATTAGTAATTAATAATGATTTTAAAAATAGTATTTTTTTTAAAAAATGATATTTTTCTAATAAAAACTGTACATAAATTAGAAAGAAAAACTGAATTTAGAATTTTTTTAATTCTTTTTCATTTTTATAAGTAAAAGTGTTAGAAACTCAAATCATTTCAATTCCAAGCCCAAGTAAATTCTCTAAATTTGTCTTTGCATGGTACGCCTGTTTCTTTTGTGTCATTTGTGACATATATATATTGAATCACTTTTTTCTCTTCCAAAAAAATTGTGAAAAAACTAAGAAAAAAGGAAATCTAAATATCGAAAAAAAATAGGTAAAAAAATATCAAAACGGGTGTCATGCACCGATTGTTGTCAATTTGGTCGCACCAAAAGTCAATGTTTTAAACTTATGGGATATCCAGAATGATAGAATCATAATTATGATTTGCAAAAAAAGAACTCCAAAAAAATCTCATATGCTGCCATTGTTGAAATAAAAACAGAGGATAATGTTCCTTAAAAGGTTTTGGCATTGGTAGTTGTAAACAATGGTGGTAAGGTTTTAAATATATATGCGTTTATTTCTAATAGTACATGAATAATTGATTTTGGCGGCACAAATTATATTACTTTTGAGTATAGACAAGTCTCATCACTTAAATGATCCTCTCAAAAATTTGTTTCTACCACTAATGATACCTCGACCCCAATAATAGGGGAATGTTCTTTGCAACTCATTCATACTTTAAATGTAGATTCTATTTTAGTCGTTCCATATTTGGATTATAATCTTTTGTTAGTTTCCTATATAACCACAACCTTATCTTGTGTTATCATATTTTGACATAATTTTTGTGTACAAGGATATCCAAACAAGGCAGACGATTGGTTGTGGTATTAGGTGAGAAAAACTATATTACTTGGACTTGGTGTGAAATAGTTATAATATCTTATGTCAAGCTTTGACAATGGGTGGCTTTGAGGGGGGAGAAGAAGAAGTCTGAAATTCGATTATGGTATTGACGTTTAGGGCATGCTTCATTTGGTTTTTTAAAGAAATTATTTCCTCATTTATTTGGGAAAATTGATGCTTCCATTTTTCGATGTGATGTTTGTGAATTGGCAAAGAGTCATCGTGCTTCATTTTCACTAATTCTTAATAAAGTATAACTCACTTTATAGTTATATATTTCGATATTTCGGGTTTATCAAAAGTCACCACTTTGGGTAGATCACATTAGTTTATTACTTTCATTGATGATTGTACCGAGATGACATAGTTGCACTTAATAAAATCCAAGGGTAAAGTTGACTTGTTATTTTAAAAATTTCACAAGACGATTTGTACTTAGTAGAACACAAATATTTAGGCTCTTCGTAGTAAAAAGAGTGAAGAATATCAGAGTTTTGAAGTTTAGCAGAATCTAAAAGTACATAGAACTATTGATCAATCTAGTTGTTCTAATACACTGCAGTAAAATGGTGCTATTGAGTGTAAAAATTGGCATTTATTAGAGGTTATTCGTGCTTCATTGATAGCAGCCCATATGCCATTATCCTATTAGGGAGAAGTACTTGCCTCTATAGTATATTTAATCAATCAGGTACCTTTTAGCTCTGTCGATTTTCAGACACAATTCCAAGCTCTTGCTAAAGTAGTTACTGCTCCAGTTATCCGAAACTTACCTTATATTTTTAGTTGCATGTATTTGTATACTTTCATAAACATCAACACAACAAGTTAACTCCCGAAGGTGTGATGTGTTTTTCTTGGGTATACAAATCATCAAAAAAGGTAATGATGGTATCATCCTTCTCCTCAATAAATGTTTATCATACTAGATGCTATTTTTTATGAAGTCTTAATATACTTTTCCTCTGAGTCTAAACTTTAGAGGAGTACTATGAAAAAATTCAGACTCTAGACTATAATGAAGAGGTAGATTGTATTGCCTGAGAAAAAAGGAACTAAATAAATCTAGTAACCAAGATATGGGTAACTTGGATCTTAGTGGTGGTAGTAACTAAGATATGGGTAATTTAGATATTAGTTATGGTGACCCATAAACTAGGTTTAAAAATCATAAAACGGGTGAATTAGATCTGAGTGATATATTTTTGGATGAAAGTGGTAATAGATGCCCAAAACTTGAAGCTGAAAGTATGGCTCCTTCTCCATTTCCACCTCTATTTAAGTTCGCATCTTTTATACAACAGGAATTGATATACCTATCCAATCATTTGGTGAGGATATTCCTAGTTTATTGTTTGAACCATTAAGAAAACAGTTACCTTAATGTCACATCAGAGATATTCTTAAACCAATATATGGACCCCGAACTTTTTAGTAAAGTTAAATATCTCATGAGCCACTTTGTATTTAATCATCGTCTTTTTGATTCAAATAAGTCATTTGTAAATTAATTATCTATTGTATCTTTTTCTAATAGCATGCATAAAGCTTTAGCTGAACCAAGATGAAAAGCAGCTATGAATAAGGAGATGCTATCCTTATCGAAAAATAAAATATAAGAGATCTTATTGATCATCTACCACAAAAAAAACTAGTCGAATACAGATAACTATCCTTATCGAAAAATAAAATATAAGAGATCTTATTGATCATCTACCACAAAAAAAACTAGTCGAATACAGATAGAGTTATGTTGTGAAGTACAAACCAAATGGTAAAATTGAATACTTTAAAGCAAGGCTAGTGGCAAAAAGATATATCCAGACTTATAAGATTGATTATACAAATACGTTTACACTAGTAGCTAAAATCAACACAATATGTGTCCTATTGTCTTTAGCTGCAAACTTGGATTAGCTATTACAACAATTCGACATGAAAAATGCCTTTTCATATAAAGAAGCAAGAAAGAGAATGTCATAAATCATTCAAGTGCAGAAGCATAATTTAGAGGAATGACACTTGGAGTTTGTGAAGCGTTATGATTAAGCATTTTTATTTTCTCCTAAAAAGAAGCATTTGAGATCAGATAGCAATGGTTTCAACTCAAGCATAGGTGATTAGATGCTTGAAGCCATTGTCACATTGGCAAGTGCTGGTAATTTTTTGAATCTTTGTTTCCCTCTTTTATTTTCCATCCCCTGGGAATAATCAAGTAAAGAATATAGAGTAAAGATATCATAATCTAAATATATACTTGATTCGAATGAATTCACTAAAGAAACTTCCAATGGATCAGAATTACTCTCCGTTTAGACACAATCACTTAGGATGGTTTCAATCATATTAGCTTCCTCACTTTCATCTTTTTTATTATGTGGTTTCTTATATAAATTGAAAATATTAAATTAAAGTGTCATATTCCTAAATGAAACCTTTATCACTCTGTTCTTATAATTAATCAAAGAATTAGAAGTTGTTAGAAATGGTCGTCCTAAAATAACAGAAATTAGATTACTTACTTACACAGGTTGTGTATTGAAGACAATAAAATCTACATGATATATGAATTTATCAACTTGAACTGATACATCTTTCAGTATTCCTCTTGAGACTTTAACTAGTCTATTGACAAGTAAAAGAGTGACAAAAGTCAATTTTAACTCACCTAGATTGAGTTTTTAATAAACTGATATGGAAGTAAATTCATGCTAGCTCCAAGATCCAGAAAAGCTTGTGCAATTTTTTGTTCACTAATAATATATGAAATCATAGGACAACTAAGGTCTTTATATTTCAATCCATTATTGTTTTAAAGAATTGAACTTACTTGTTTGGCTAGAAAAGCTTCTTTTTCACATTCAGTTTTCTTTTTACAGTACAAAGTCTTTTAAGAATTTAGCATAAGAGGTTACATATTTAATTGCATTCAATAAAGGGATATTGATCTTTATTTATTTGAAGATTTGAAAAATTTCAGGATTATGATTCACTTTCCTCGAATTATTCAAAGGATGAGGAAATGGAAAATGATAAGAAGATTCAATCTTTTCTTTAGAGGATATAGGTTTAACCCTTTCTTTACCCTTGTAGTTTAATTCATCATCTTTCTTACAAGGTTCAAGAATAGGTCTTTCAACAATCTTACTACTACGAAGAGTTATGATTAATTTGACTTGATTCATTGTTTAGCCTCTAGAGGTACTTACATTTGAATTGTATTGTCCCTTGGAATTTTTTTGTAGTTGAGAGAAAAGCTTACATTTCTCTTGAATTTGGAGAGTAGATGCAAATTTCACAAGAGTATCTTTAAAATCTACCGTAATTTTGACATTTTGAGTGTTGATATACTCGTGTTTTTTGATGTAAGAATTCAATTTTTCTTCAAAATGTTTCTTAGGAGGAGGAATATATGGTGCATAACCTTGAGAATTTTGAAAATTTTGATGTGTATAAAATGGTAGTTATGAAGAATGTGCATTATTATCATTCTTCCAACTAAAGTTTCAGTGATTTCTCCAATATAGATTATACGTCTATGAATAGAGATTAGGATTTGGTCTTTTGAATATGTTTAAGACCTTGGCTTACTCATGAAGACATTCTTTAAAAAACGGTAGAGCTAGACAGTCATTAGTTAATTTTTCATTTGTTTTACAAATATGACATACAATTTCTTGCACATATTTTATTTGATCACTCTTTTTAATTTCAAATACATCAACTTTTCTATAAGGATGCTAATTTGGTTTGTAACTTGTGATCTTCTCTAAGGTTGTACATGCCTCCACTAAATATAGAGGGTTGAGTTTTAGTAGATGTCTCACAAGTTCATGCAGTGTCTAAATTTTGTGCATTTTCAGCTAGTAAGTTTAAGTATTCAATTGTCTCATTGAGATTTTTATCTTTAAAAGTACCATTACACATTATTTTGACTATTTGCTTATATTCATATGTTAATCCCTTATTAAAATGTGAAACTAACCTCCATATTTCAAACTATGATGATGACAAGTGTTAAGTAATTCTTTTGACCCATCCTAACACTTGTAACAAGTTTCTCTTTGTTTTCAAGTGAAAGTGGTGATTTATAACCTATCAACAAATCCTAGATATTCTGTCTTCTAAATCATGATCTTCCAATCTAAGGCTCAAACACAATTGGAAGAGTGTGTGGGCATTATATATAGTTTCTCTAATTCATACTTTTAGGCACTTGCAATATTTTCAATACATAAAATTATAAAAGTTTGTTCTATAGAGAATAAAAGACTCTCTTCTTTTTCTTTCAAACTTATTGAGGCTCTGTAGAAAACAATACGTATATTTTTCTGATAGGTTTCACCTTATATATAGATATATACTTATTAAAGTACTATTTAATAAATAAATTAATTAATCATATTAATTAATATATATATATATATATATATTTGAAAACGTTTTTTGCCTTAAGTAATTTTTACAAACGTAAAGTTTATATATATATATATATTTATATATATGTTTAAATTAATTAATTAATATATATATATATATATATAAAATTAGTGACATTCCTTCTAATTTCACTTTCAGTCAGTTTTCTAATTTTTATCTAATTATCTAATAATCATATATTTTTAAATTCAGAATTTAAACAAATTAGGCAACCTATCTCTCCATAAATTTAAATTAATTAATTAATTAATAAAAATTATTAATTATTATAGATAAACAATTGATCTAGGTAAAGTGTGCAGTAACAAAAATAGTGTAATATCTTGTACAATATTTGTAAGAGATGGAATTGGGTACCATGGACCTATAATTCAAGCTCTAACAAATTATGACAATTAATTAAACTCTTTAATGAATTTATCTAATTTTTTAATTCCGTATTACTCACTAAAAATCTAAAATTGCACTCTTAAAGTTACCGAATTAATTTACTCAGAAAATAATAAACAGTCTATCGATTTAATATAATTCATAGTCAGAGCTAGATCATGTTTCGTTTACATCTCTAATTGCAATTTTATCCTTGTGTTTCATTGATTTTCCAATGAATAATTAATTTATAAGTCTAGTATAAATTGAGTACTCAAACAGTTCAAGTTCTAAATCAATTCACAAGAGAATCATCTGTCTAACTTCCTAGATACTCATCTCATCATACTCCAAAGATATAAGTAGTTATGTATGTTTAGGAAACAAATCTTTAATAAGTATGTTAAAGAATATAATATTATACATAAGAGTCTATAACTGCTCAGAATTAAAATTAATCTATATATGATCATCTAGTAATATTATTTGAACTCTTAAAAGATAATGGAATTTATACGAGATTCAAACAAAATCTGGTCTAGTCCTATATAATCGAATTATATAAAGTATCTCTTTTATAATATCAACATATCAATAGTCTGAATAAGACTATTACATTCTCAATATTAATGGACCAAATTAATAATTTTTAATTAAAAATCCAAACTTTAATTAATTTTTATGGATTATATTTAATTTATTATGTATAAATTTAATCCTCATATATATAATACATATATACTAAATTTATGGTCATTTAAATAAATTAGAGATTTTTTTATATTTAAATACATATAAATCATGTACAAATTCAAATAAAAAAATATCATTCTGTTAATTCATTTTTATATTTAAATACATATAAATCATGTACAAATTCAAATAAAAAAATGTCATTCTATTAATTCAACAAATATCCAGAATATAAGTGCTTTGGTATAGACTCTAATAGTTTATTGTTTTGTTTTGGTTTTGGTACTTGTATTCGTCTCTAAAGCACACTAGAAGAAACACACGAACATAGACTTGGACCTTAGAAGTGATGTTATATGGCATCCTTATTCTTTTGAGATAATCAATTACACGATATCATTATAGAAGTGCTTCTTGAACAAATCCATATGTTGAGTTTGCAAACGCAGAGCCACTACCACTGAACCGTCACCGGTAGAACCAGGGAAAAGAAACAATGACTCTCCCTTGGACCTCTCCTAGAACCGTATAAATCTCCTTTCCCCACCCAAAGTCATGGCCGTACAATGGCAATGTTAACCAGCTCACAATACCAAGATTAGGATTACAATAAAGCAGAGGGCTATCACTCTGCGTGGGAAGAGAGCCTCGGAACTCACTCAATTCTGTTTGACTTTTCAAAAAGTCAACGGCTGAGCAGATAAACTCACTGGTCACTTTTTTGACTGCTTCACTGATTTTGCTGGCAGCATGGCCCAAAGGCTTACGAAACCAGCTCCCCCGAGAAGGCGGCGGCAGTCACGTCAAACGTGGTGCTACCGAAGAATCCCTTTGGCCGCGGCGGGCTCACGCGCCGGCAGGAGTGAACGCAAATTGCCAACGAGGTCGGCTGCTCAGGTGTGTGCTTACGTGCCTTGCAGGCACACCTCCACACTTGCCACGCCAGGGTATCGAAGCTAGTATAGCGACGATTATCCTCATCTAGGCCTGCCATTTCTCTTAGTTTTTCCACGTGGGTTTTGCTTAGCCTTAGCATGGCCATGGTGGTTTTCGACTTAGTGACCACCATCTCATCTCCACCAATTGAATTGATCTGAACCTCAGCGTCAGGACTAGTTAATAGCTCTGGAAGATAATACTCGCAAAGGTCCTCATCCAAAGGAACACTCGCGGGTTCTCCTGCTCCCAAAACTTTCCCATTTATGTACGGTCGCGTTTTTACTGCTTTGCCACGAGTTAGACTAGCCCACTCGGAGTTGAAGCCAAATGCTGATTGACAATCTGCGACTGCATGAGAAATGCCTATCGCAAGGTTTATTTCCCCCACAAGAGAACCTACTTTGATGGGCTATAGCAATAGGTGTTTCGTGGAGCTATACCGTATAGTCTACAACTAGAAAAAAATTATGAAACTCAGTGACTGGAGGTAACTTTTCATCACCAAAGTCATCGAGTCTCAACTCGGAGTCGGCTTCTAAATACTCGACTCTTTTCCCATTGCAATCGAGCTCAATGCGGTTACCGCTGTCCTCAATCTATCTAAGACGGCTGGCCATAGCAAAAAAGTTCGTACTAGAGCCAATTTTCGGGAGGAGCTGGATAGAAGGAGATGATTGGAATATGGGTTATGTTGCTAACTTGGGAAAGTGTTGAGCAGCATTCCCATGCTCGCTCAGCTGGCTTCACCATGGTGCGATCAATAAACTTAACCGCCATCTGTTTAATTAAGTGTTTCGGTACTTTCGAAGGTTGGCTAAGAGTGAGAAGAAGAAAAATGGTGGGAGTATAAAGACTGATTATGGGTATTGACATAGGTATTGATTATATTAGGGAGAGATCTCATAATCAAGAGCAATATACATAATTATTTTACTAGCAACACAAATCAGAAACTTCGGTGCCCATCACCTTGCATTATTAAACGTGTGGGACCAACTATATACATTCATGAGCTATTTTTTCTTTCACTTGTTATTTTATTTTAGCAAAATACTCAGTGATCAGTGCTTATTATTGTCGACACTTTAGATTTTCTTTTTTTTTTTTTTTATAATTTTATTTAAACTTTAAAACGGTGGCAATAAAATTTTAAATTTTTTATTATTATTTTAATTTTTAATAATAAGAAAAATAAAAATTTTAAAAAGATTTTTTTAATTTTTATTATTATCGCCGCTTTAGCTTTTTAATTGGAATAAAAATTTTCAATATCTCAACTCTATAAATGAGTATCATCATATCAGCAGGTTTATGTGAATTTGCAACATGATTTTGCTTTAAATTCTATTTGTGGAAGTGGCTTTAATTAAAGATGCAAATTAATCCTTGAAGTAATGTTTCGGTATTTGTTTTGACTATTAATTTGATTTCTTCTAATAACACTAGAACTTTAAAGTAGATGAGAGATTTAATGATATAAATTGCTTAAGAAAAGCTCGAAGATGAATTATGAAAGCTCACATAATTTTATGAGACTAGAAAACTTGTGTTTATAGATAAGATTAGTACAAGCTTTAGACTATGTAATGGAGATTATGGTAGTATTTTCCTTTTTCATTGGCATATAATTAAAAGTCACATATTTTACTGATAATGAAGCAAACTTCTTCAGAAATAAGAATTTTTGACGTCAGAAGAGAGAAACATGCTAATATACTACAATCATTCAGTCTAAATTGAACGTACATAAGCTTAGCCTATATAAAGTGTTCAGTCTAAATTGAACGTACATAAGCTTAGCCTATATAAAGTGTTGTAGATTACAAAACGACAAGGTCTAAATGAAAAAACGACAAAAGAAGAAAGAGAGCTAAATGAAATTGCTCCAACAAAAATGACAATACTCATCAAATGGCACAAACGATAAGTTGTTTAACTATTTATACTAAATATATTAGCAGTTATCGCAGTATAACTTAAGGGGATGATCCTACAAAGAAGTCAAACCAACAATAAAAATGTGAAAAAAATGAAAAGAAATTAAATAATCAACTAAACATGAAATTAAATATAATTTAAATTAATCACAACAAAATAGATGAAAATTCAAATATGAGATAAACAAGATTTTGAGATTTATTTGATTGTTCATTTTAAGTTACCAACTTTGATTTTTATTTATTATTCAATTATATATTTTATATCCCAAATGCATAGCCAGAAAATATAAAATTGAAGAAGAAATATTAATCTAAAGTATTTAATATGCAAAATTCTTCCGGTTAAACCCAAAATAATATATCTTACTAGTTATTTAAAATTGATAATATATCACACAAATAATACTTTAGTAAAAAGATTAACTAATAAAACAAATATAAGAACAATTATAATCTAACTTAAATCACCACATAAAAAAAAGCATGAATGAATTTATATGAGAAACTGTAACAATAATATATTAAATTGAAATTAAAAATTTTGAAGAATTTAACAAACAAATGTATAAAATATTGAAAGTACTCCAAAGAAATCAAAGACTAAAACATTGAAGAATTTAGATTTTCTTATTTTCTTATTTTTTAAAATTTTATTTAAACTCTAAAACAACGACAATAGCCACCATTTTAGTTTTTTAAATGAAAAAAATTATAAATAATAAATAATAAAATATTTTAAACTCTAAAGTGGCGACAATACTTAAATTTTTAATTGGAATAAAATTTTTAAATAAACAAGCAATTATAAATAATAAATAATAAAATATTTTTAAATGCTATAGTCGCCGCTATAAATGTTAAAACCTTTCATATCTGTAGCACTACTTTATCTTCCCATTTCGTCTTTTTTTTTTTTTCTAACTTTCGCTCTCTTTCACTCTCTCACTCTCTCTCCCTCTTTCTCTCAGAGTCTCTCATTTACTCACACTCTCTCTCTTTTTCTCTCAGAGTCTCTCGTTCACCCACTCAATTTCTCTCACTCACTCACTCTCTCTCTCTCTCTTGTACTAACTCCGACCGCCGTTTACTCCTTCTCCTCTGCCAGCAATGCCTCCCGCTGACAGCATCTCTTGCCTCTGTTGTTATCTCCTCCGGCTCCTCCTCTCAAAGGTAAGTTTTTATTATATATTTATTATATATTTAATTAGTTTTTAGTTTAAAATTTAATTTTTGTTTATTTGTTTGTATAATATATTTGGATAATTTATGTTAGGTTTATACAAACAAGAGAGGTTAGTATATTTATTTTTGTTAACTTTTGATGAATTTTGTAATTTTTGATATATTGGACAATGCTTGTCCCGATATTGTCTCTTGCGCTGATATTGTTGCTATTGCGGCTGAAGAATCTGTCGTTTTGTTACGTATCATAATTTCTTCTGTTCATTTAAATTCTGTTCAGTACTAGCTAAATTACTAATTTTAGGGTAAAATCGCATTTAAAGTCTCTAACTTCTGTTCTAATAATACATGCTGACACCCTCAAATTTGCATCTAACCATTAGGAAAAACTCTATGACAATTTCGATTGGACGAATGTAATGGTAACTTTGGACCCCTATATTAGTTTATAATTTGCTTGGCAATATTAATGTCTTTTGTTTCCTATTTGTTTAAAAATTAAATGGGCACGGAAAATTTCTCAAACAATTACCATATTGAAGACATATATCTACCATTTATTTGACTTCTTAAAATATATATATATATATATATATATAGTAATATGATGCTGTGAACAATTTACTTGACAGAGTTAACATTTATAAACGGGTGTTTAGTACAAATAGTTTAGTGTAAGGGATGTTTTTGTCGATAGTGTTAGTTAAAGTGTGTCATTGTAGTTATGGTGAGACTCTAGCTGGGCGTGTGAGCATAAGGGTTTTTACTCTCTTTTAAATTTTAATAATTGTTTGTTAGTTTTTAGAAATATGACGAGCTCGCACAATAATTCAACGAAAAACTCAGAAAAGTAATCTAAACATAGCTAAATAATATTCAATAAAAACATAAACAATAACATATAAGTAATTTGAGGCATATCAACATAATATAGTTAGAGCTTAGCTCTTGGACTTGGCATTGCATCTCCATTCGCCATTGCGACCAGGAAAAATCTACAAATTAACCAGCAAGAAATAAACAAGCTAGAGGGTTGTATATGAATCGTCCTTATCTCTTTTGGTCTTAGAACTCTCACAATAGCGCACACAAAACACACCAAGTAAACTTTAAATGGGTTGACCAAAGTTGTTAAAAGGAAGGGAAAATTGACGTAGGTAGTATAAATTTGGGCCAAATTGACTTTTTTAGTTTATTTTTTCAAAATGATACTTGTAGTTCAAAATAAAGACTTTTTTAGTTGCTTTTTAGGAGAGAAAAAATAGTACTTCCGAAACTGCCTTTCTACCATTTCTTGTTTTTACTTTGTTACTAGTAGTCATAATTTATGACTAATTTTTTGCATTGAAGTCATAATTTTGTGATTGATAGTCACAATTTTTATTAAGTATTTTCTATGTGTATTTTAAATTATTATAGTACTCACAATTTCAAAATTGATAGTCATAATATTTTGATTGGTGGTCACAATTTATTTTACAGCATTATGAAAATTGTGAGTTTTTGTTAATAATAAGCACAATTTGTGATTGATTTTTCTGTTTGAAATCATAATTTTATGATTGATAGTAACAATTTTTATGACTCTTTTCCAGGTATATTTTAAATTATTATATTACTCACAATTTTGAAACTAGTAGTCATAATGTTGTGATTGGTGGTCACAATTTGTTTTTCAACGTTACGAATAGTTAAAACAATTTATATTTTAGTCACATGTTTGTGATGGACAGTAACAAAAGATAGAGAACATGCTACTTGATTCATCTTGATTTACTTTGTCACACATAATTAGTCACTATTCTTTTCATTGTTTAACCATTGACCAAATTACAATTTAATAAATTATGTCAATATTTCTTACAAGATGTGCATATCGTTCACCTAATTGGAGCCTAGTTTACAAAACCAAAATAAGTATTCACACTGGCTAACAATTATTTAATAATGAAAAATGGCTAACAAGATCCACAACTCACACAAAATCTAATTTTCACATGAAGATCCATAACTTACAGATTAGTAATCATAATGTGTGACTAGATAGCACAATCTCTAATAGTAGTAGTCAAGATCTGTGACTTAGAGTCAAAAATATTGTGACAATCACACATTTAAATTAGTAGTCACAATATGTGAGTAGATAGCACAATCCCTAATAGTAGTAGTCAAAATCTGTGACTTAGAGACAAAAATATTGTGACAATCACACATTTACGACTACTTTTAATGGCTTAATAATTTATAATAATGTCTTATAATAATGCCCTAAAATCACATAGACATTTCTTCAAACAAATCAACATATTAACACACCACTTTTAGTTCACTCAAACCATCAAGTGGTTGGTATACAGCAATGTTGCTAATATTCAAATCACCACCACTAGTCCTAACGGTCGAATTGGCAAAATTCTCAGAAACTTATTTCTCAATAAGATCAAAATACAGCTATAATAGTCTAAACTTAGCTAATTAAGCCAAAAACACACTCACTCCACCGTCGAGTGGAGAAAAAGTCAAAGAAAACTTAGCTTGTTCTTACTCAATAACCCCATTCGGGTAATCCAACCTATCATATAGATTGTCCTTAACCTTCTTTAACTCAAGTAAGGCCGTGAGGACAGTCTGACCTAGCTTATGGATCCTCGATTGGAGAGGTTTGACCTCGAAGAAGACTATTGGAGCTCGATGAGTTTGGAGAAGAAGTGGGACGACGACTGAGGGCTGATTAAGGAGAGGCTTGGAGGACGATGTCATTTTATAATAGAGTTGAAGGAAGTAGAAGAGAGCGGGCCTCCTCTACCTTGGACCACACCAAACCCTATGGGTCAGCTATGGTCGAAGCTAGGTTTTTAGATACAAAAAAAAAAAAAAAACAAGAGAATCGATAGATCTAAAAGTGATGGAATGACCTAATTAAAGATTATTTACGCTATAGATATTTTGGACTGTTTATTCTACAATAAATATTATAAATTTCATTCTAAAAAAGTGACTTAAAAAGGTCAATTTGTCAGAAAAATGAACTAACTACGTCAATTTCCCTAAAAGAAGGAATCTATGTACCTCCAATGAAAAAGAAGGAATCTATGTACCTCCAATTAACTAGTTAGTTAATGCATCTACCCTATTACACTCATTATTTAATACTATGTAAATTAATCCTTTCATTGTATGAGTGTCGATAACATAGTTTAATACTTATATGTAAAGTAAGTTGTTAGTGATATACTGATTCGTACAAAAAATTGTAACATTATTTACTCTTTGACCATATATCTGTCTATATATGTATATTGTTGAAGAAAAAATTGGATAGATTACTTTAAGTATTAATATATATATATATACATCATGTTTTAATAAAGATTTTTGTTTTTGTTCCATGGATAGATACTCTAATTTGAGTCATTGAATTTTGATCTAATAGATATAATGATATTAATAATTTTATCAAAAAATACATATATATTAATACATATATAAATATAGAAAGCTATTTAGGACTTAAAATATTGGTAACTTATTTGTAACCTATAAGTTGGACAATTTATTTTAATACTTTTTTCATTTTTTTTTTCGTTCACATTCTATTGTCGATTCCTGTATTTCTATTAATGAAAAAATAATTAATCATATAAATTAAGCTATTAAATACTTAGTTTTTTATCAAAAACTTTTACCTTAGAAAACAATTCTTTTTTATAATTTCAAAAGTAACATTATATATCCCCTAAAAAAAAAGTCTTAACTTTATATATATTCTCAAAAAGCCAAAAGAAAAAAAAAACAACTAGTTGTATACATAAAACTATTAAATACTATTTTTTAATTATTTTTTTTTATCTAAAACCAAACTCGATAGATGAAAGAATAGCCATATTATATATCCTCTTAAAAAACCTAACGTTATATATTCTCCAAATAAAAACTAACAGTATATATATATTTATTAAATACTAGTATATTTTATCAAAAATTATTTCTTACAAAAAATAATTCCGAATTGTTTTCTGTAAAAAGTCATTCTAAATACTTATTCATAAGAGAATTCTCTCAAAAAATTATAATGGCATAATTGTAGGTGAAAATAGCTTGCAATCTACATTCAAAGTAGTCAAAGTACTCATTTATTTAGCAATAATAAAACTCTCTATTGAAATATTACCTATATATATATTAATAAGTTATTTTACCTATAATCATTCTATTCTAATTCTTTTAGAGAATCATTTTTCCATTCAAGTAGTAATTAATAAGTTTTTGGAATGACCTTTTAAGAAAATAATTTGGAATGGTTTTTTTAAGTTTTTTTTTTTAGAATATATATAACACTAGCTTTGAAACTATAAAAAAGAATAGTTTTTTTAATGAAAAAATTTTTGATATAAAATATTAGTATTTAATGGTTTAATATATATAGTTTGTTTTGAAATTATAAAATAGAAATACATAGAAATACTCTTTAATAAGTTCAAATATATACGATTAAGATTATAAAAAACATAACTTTCATATATGAGTCCTTATCAAAGTAATTAGAGATGCAACTATAGGCCATGACTTATGGATCAGTCTAGACTTGTTCTGCTACATTCATCACAGCTTTATTAAAATTCTTACAAATCAAATTTAGTAAACAATATGAAATATTTGTTTAATCAGGAAAAAATAATATAAAATATTTAAGATTACATAAAACAAAATAAAAAGAATAAAAGAGCAAAAAAATAAATAAAGAAAAGAAGTATAGGCCAAAATGGATCAGCCCACCTTGGCCAACCATAGGTTAGCCTATCTTATCTCAGGCTATGAACTTTGGTGGGTTAGGCCATACCTGTAAATCATAATATTACAGCCTAATACAGCTCATAAATTGTAGAGGGCTGGGCTGGCCCAGTCTGTCCTGAAATAAAATTTTTGTTAATAAATTATATAATTATTTAGTTCTATCCGTATTAGTTTTTTAATATTAGTAATTATTTTTTTATTGTTTATATTAATTAACACTTAAATTAATTTGTAATTGTACGCAAATTATTTAAGATTTGATAAAAAATAATTTTAAAGTTAAACAATATATGTATATATAAATATATATATTTAAACTAGATTGGGCCGTCCTATCTTAGCCTGCGGATCAATGTAGCCTAGCCCATATATAGGGTAGTCCATAGGAAAAGATGAGCTGTCTTTTTTCTTCTATGAGCTAGACCGGCTCGGCCTATGAAAATAATATTCTCGGCTAGCTCGACCCACGAAAACAATAGAATGAGCTGACCTTCCCTACAGCCCATGTTGGGCCTGCCTAAAATGGGTTAGGCATAGGGTAATCTATTATTGTATTTCTAAAAGCAACCTCTTTAATACTTGCCTCCATTTATGCATATGACTCTATGAAAAATAATAATAATAATAATAATAGTTCCAAAGGCCAAGATATGTTATCTACGTATAATATTAACGGGATTATATCATAAAACTATCTACATATTGTTTGGTTTCTTCATTTATTTATTTTATTATTGTTTATTATTATTATTATTATTATTATTGTTTTGAAAAAGTGTTATCCTATGTTAAAAAAAGTCTATACATAAAATAAAAAAAAATAAAATATATAATACGTAAAATATATATATATATAAAAAGAGAGAGTGTTTGTCAACTAGATTATATGACTTCAAAAGTTAGACTAGTTAACTTAGGGAAAAAAAGAGCATGTAGGGATAAATTTTTTTAGGGGAAAAAAAAAAGACAAATATACTTGTATTTAATTGGTAATAACAATGATGAGAGATAAAGAATAAAAGAGAATTTAAATAAAAACATAGGAATCAATAATAGAATGAGAATGAAAACAAAAAAAAAAAAGCAATAACAAAGGGATTGAAAAAAAGAAAAAAAATGTCCAACTCATGGGTCACGTTACCATTTTTTTAAGTCATAAATAACATTCTATATTTATATATCTATTAATTAGATTTTTCCTTTTTATAAAATTTCTAAATTATTATAACCATTATATCAAATTCTAATGACCTAAAGTAGAGCACCCATCTTTAGAGAAAAAAACAAAAATTTTCATTAAAACCTCACCCTATATAAACATAATTTTTGGATGAGTTTTCAATAAAGATTTTTGTTTCTACTGCACGAAGGGGCATGTTTCACTAAGTTGAATATTACATGCAATAATAAGTAAATCCTACCTACTTTCATTCCAATACCATAAACCGTGTTGACAAAGGCTTTTTTTATTTGTTTTTTTTTTCACTTTTTCAACAATAAAACAAGGCAACAAAAGCTTGCAGAAAAATTTAGAAAGTACAAAAATAAAAATAAAATTAAATAAATTAACAAAAAATAATAATATAAAATACAATTAATTCATTTAAAAAACATATAAATTACATTTAATATACATAAATACATATACAAAAGTCTTAACTAGGTAGAGGTGGTGGAGCTAGAGATTGGAAGTTGAAGCCTAAAGTGTTGATATGTGCAATTTATGTGTTCATCAATTGTTTTTAGACCTCAAATTTCGTCGAGTCTCATCCAACGGCATTGGTGTTTCTTGTCTCACTCAACCAACTGCCGTTGGAGATTGGCAATAGTCTCAACTTGCTCTGTTGAATAGCTGAAGGACCACTTGCAACACCCCCTAGTTTAACTATATTGTCATATACAGTCAAACTATGAAGTATTATTCTTTCTTAAACATTATCTTTTGTTTTGATAAAAAGGTGGGCAATTTTTTTTTTTTGAACTTTCTAGAACTTTAGGACAAAAGCAACTGCATGGCATTTCTTGTTAAAAGTATCTTTACAAAATGTACACTCAAAAGAGGTTTTCACCAGTC
>JXTB01000069.1:717325-729921 GCA_002914805.1 Parasponia andersonii
TGGAACCTAGCCCCATAACCAATCATTAAGCATACAAATAAGTCAATTACACTCCAATTAATAATGCAAACATGGTATTACTTTCATAATTATATTCTTTGATCTTTTAGTACACCGAGCTCTCTCTCTTTGAGGGTATTGAACCTTTACACTGCATTGGGACACTTCGACAGTCATTAGTGTAATAACATGTATGTAAATGCACATAACATAATGAATAAGTAAGTTGCTATAAAACTAGTATTAAAGACTTCTAGATGCCTAATATGCAATTAGAACATATTTATTATTGGCTTAATATGCATGTGGGAATCTTAGGCACCACACTACTAGTACTCGTTGCTCTTGGTACTCTAATGACATTCAGCCTAGGCATTGATCTTGATGCCCTTCAATCACATCAAGCACTGACTAATTAAGTGCATGTTTCATGATTGTGCAATCATCGACAGCAAGTTGACCCATATGCCGACTCATCTAATTCATGTAGTTAGATGATAAAGACTATAAGTGTACCTGAGCTTGAGTCATAGCTACCTCTCTCAACCTAACCATCTCCTGCTACAGAATAAAAGTTTTAGAATTAATTTGTTATGAAAAAAAACTATAATTGAAAAAAAAAGAATTAAATTAAACTTACATATTTATCCCATGTGAAGTCATTATGAGCATTCTTGCAGTGTTGCTGTTGTCAAATGTTGATGGGGACGACAAGTACACTTATCTCTAAGGTAGCCTACAATCAAAATATGATCAATATTAAATAAAAATAATACTTAAAATGATAAATTTAAATGAATAAGTGTTATTTGTAAGCTTACTCCAATGTGCATAGGACCCGTGAAACTCAACGAGCTTTGAGTAAGAGCATATAGTCGTTTCGTCCCATTCTCCACATTTTTCATCGAAATTTTCTAGTTAAGTAAAAGTCAAATGAATTAATATATAGAAATATAATATAATAAGTTATTAAAAAAATTATTACTTAAAACTCCGATTTCGTAAAATATTCGCAAAGAGTAGCCCAATCTCTTGTAGAAACATTCCTATAGGATTTCATCTTTGCAATCTCGGTGTCATCCTTCCCACCATACAAGTCAAAATGCCTTTTTGGCCGCTCTGCCAATTGCTCAATGTCTTGTATCATCAGTTGCGTAATGTCATCGAAGAAAATATTGTCACGAGGAAAATCAAACTTTTACTACAATAAAAGAATATTATATTAGTTATAACATACTATAATGTGTCAAAAATTCCAGAAGTTAATATGTATATTATTCATCTCTATTTGCTGGAAGATGAGTTTAGTGTCCTCTTTCTTCATATCTACCTAAGAAAATATGATAGGTGGGATAGTATCCCTAAATATTGGGCTAACATGTTGTTAAATAACTTCCCATTTTTTAGGATTGGCTTGCCAGACTTCTAATCCTACTGCACTATTGACTTCGAAGCCTTGAGCCTCTATAACTACTCTATAGTGATACCCCGAGATTCCTTTGGAATCCTCTTCCTATTAGGATTTAATATCTCTACTAGACCTACTACTCCATCCCGAATTGTCAGAGTGAGTACTCGATGCATTAAAAATGCTACAATAAAATAATATAAATAAAAATTATAACTTAGAAATAATAAAGCACATTAAACACAATTTACTAAAGAAGTTAAATATTTTATATTTCAATTATCTTCGTCAGAGAATGTTTCATCTTGTTTATTACTATTATCACTATTACTACTTCTAATATATGTTTCTTCATCATTGTATTATTCTACTGTGTCATATTCAAACTCGTTGTCATCAACTAAAAATCATCAATGGTCATAACACAAGTTTTACGAAGTAATTCATCAACATTTTTAGCATTTTTTGGTTCAATATCTTCAGATGAGGTCGAACATTATCTAACATCAAAAGATTTACCCACAATTGAAATAAAGAAAAATTTACCTTTTGCAAAATTAGAACCTCATAATTTGTTGAAACATCGTCTATATCTTTCTCCACATTAAGAAAGTCTCATATATTGTGAGGAGTAAAATTGTGAACGATTTTCTATAAAGGCCAATTTTTGTACGATTTTCTAATTTTTGTCATCATTAGTATAGTAGATTAGTTCAACTTATGAGGCAAGTATAAATAGATCACTCTTATACTATTGAGCATCCACAAATATACTTATAAATCTACCGTCACGTTAAATTTGTTTCTCCTTTGGATTTGTATCAAAACCATTTGCATCTAAATAGGAAAACTGAGTACCCTTTATATATGATAGTTCTAAAACAATGATATCCATCTACACTGAGAGCAGGGATACATTTTGTGTTTTCTAGGAATACCACAATTTTGTGTTTAACATTTGGTATCAAGATTAACAAGAAATTTGACCCTATTAACAACACATTAAGGATACAAGAGTGCGGTGAAATCGGACTTATTATAATTTATCAATAAATGCATTTAATATCACTTCTTATAACTAATTGATCTATAGTAAATTAGAAATAAAATAAGAATATTTAATGGTTGGAGTAAAGTAAATGGCAATTAATTCAATAGTTAAAAACTTACTTGGGTCTTAAACTATTAAGGAACTCAAATCTTTGTTGTTGTTCCAAGTTTAGACCATCGCAAGGCTCCAACTCTTTCTTGTGTTCACTACAAGAATATAATGATAATGATTTACGTATTTTCAAATTAGCAATAAAGATAAAATATTGAATCAATATTAGAAAGTCTTACTCGAGGTATTTTTGTATTTTTATCCCATTGTTCATCACATACCAATCTTCCTTTTTCCTTTTTGTATTTTTGTAGTAAACATTGTTTTTACCAAATGGTTGTCTAACATACTTAAATACAAATAAAACTCAATTTGGATGCATATTAACCTCGTTGTCATTTCTAATTTGATTGAATCGAGTCTCAATACTAGGAAAATACATGGAATAAAAAGTTAATATTTCGTTCACAATACATGCTTCTGCTATAACTCTTTTAGATGTGCTTGATTTCTGACATATTATTTGTAAACTACTATAGCTCGTTCACTGGGGTACGTCCATATAAGATGTATAGGTCCTCAATATATTGCTTCTTGAGGTAAATACATGATTAAATGTACCATTATATCAAAAAATATTGAAGGGAAGATTTTTTCCAACTTATTTGATATAAGAATCATTTTATCTTGGAGTTTTCCAAGATCAATAACATTCAAAGTCATTTTGCAAATTTTTTAAAAAGTAGAGCATACTTCAATGATGGTTTCCCGAACTTCTTTTTTCAAATGAGGTTGAAAGAAGATATGACAATTATGTGATTTTAACCCCAAAATATTGCAATCGATTTTATTGACATTTTTCATGTAGTTACTTGCAAATCCATCTAAAAACTTCACAGATCTAATAAATTGACAAAAAAAAATTATACTCCTCAATACTTAACATAACTAGCATGCGATTTCATCCATCAGTTACTAACCTTATAAAGATGCAACTCATTTCAAATCCTCACATTTGAAAGATCGAACCTTGCTTTGTCTATATCTTTTGTTTTGCCCTTGATACATAAAAGAGTACCCAATACAAAATCACACATATTCTATTCAATATGCATTATATTTTGATTGTGTCTTAGTAACAAGTGTTGCCAGTACTCAAGTTAGAAAAATTTTCTTTCTTAGACTAATTAAACTTAGCTGGTGAACATTTGCACTCCACACTACCAAATTACTTGTGTTTACTAGGTAACCTAATTTATAAGTTCTCTAATTGTCTCAATATGTCATTATCCATATATTTTGGAGGGGGTGGCCTTAAATCTACATTTCTTTTAAATTTTTTACTCCATCTCATAGGATCATTCATTAGTAGAAAATGCCTATGTCTAATGTATGCGATCATTCATCGGTAGGAAATGCTTATATCTAATATATGCAACTTTACTCTGTATACCAACAGATGAGGTTGCTTCATCGCATACTGTATATGCTTTATACCATTTCATACTCCATTCTGACATTAACACATATGCTAAATAGTCATTGATTATCCGTATTACAATAATATGTATTAAGAATGTTGTACCATTTAGAATACTATTTTCCCATAATTCCCTCAATTCATCCACAAGACACCTAAAAAACTCATCCATGTCTTTCCTAATAGCATTAGGTCGAGGAATTAGAAGAGATAACATCATAAACTTTGATTTCATGCACTTCTAATAAGGCAAGTTATAAGGAACAACAACAAACGGTCGCGTACTATATACATTTCTCATATTCCCAAATTGGTTAAATCCATCGGTCGCTAATCCCAATCGCAGGTTTCTAGGATCTGCTGCAAAAGATAAATACTTCTTGTCAAATTCTTTCTAAGCCAAGCCGTCTACAGGATGTCTCAAAATATCATCTTCTTTTAGGCTCTTGGACTGATGCTACCTCATATTTTTTGCAGTATGTTTGAAACTATACAACCAACTCTAATCAAGGATTTTGCCTCAATATATTATTAAGAAAATTCCAATGGGTGAACTACAAGAAAATACCCTGAAGTTTGTGTTTTACAATTTAACTTTGAAGTTTGGATAATGAAAAATAATACTCTCTAATTACAAATTTTTAAAAATTGGTACCCTGGATTGACTTTTTAACTAATTTAAGTAACGAAAAAATTAATAATATCTTCCAATAAAAATGGATTAATCCTTATTATTCTCCTTAATTTTGAGGATATTATTGTCTTTTATCAGTTAAAGTTATTGAAAAGATAAATGGTACCATTGATCTGTAACATATTACTATTTCGGCATATTGGTCTCTAACATTTTTTTTTTGTGGCATTCTAGTACCTAATATTTTTTTTTTTGTGCATTGTTAGTCCTATTAGTATATTTAATCTAAGATTTTGTTATAATTCATTTAAATGAGAAAAATTATGCGCCATTTATCCACATTGGTTTAAATTGTCTAGCAATTTGCTTCCTTATTTTTTTTGGCATTCATATCTCCAATAAATGTTTTTTTTATTAATTATTGTCAAAATTACACTCTTAAAATAAAAAATAGTTACAATGAAACTGCTCAGTAGAAAAAAAATGAAAAAAATCTGTAAAATCTCCAGGCTTAACTCTATTAATTTTTTACACTTACACAATTAATTATTTTTTTAGAATAACATAAAAAAATAAAAAAATATATATATATATATATAAATTTCTAGGCTTATTTTCTATATTGTTTAGGTAAATAATTAATTAATTTTTTAGAATAACTATCTATAATTAAATGAAAATTTAATAGAAATAGTAAATTTTTAGTCAAATTTGACTAGTAGAAAATAGTGTATATGAAATCTTTTTAGTTTTAAAAATGGTAAGGTAAATACTTTTTATCCATAAAAGTTACTGTATTTTAACATAAACTATAGTTTATTAGTGTGATTTTTTTTATTTTTTTTCATAGAATTTGATTCTAAAATGAATTTATATATATATATATCCGTCTTTGAATTTTAATTTTCAAAAAATTAATAGATGCAATATTATTATTAGGAGATATGAATCTCCAAAGAAAAAGAAAGATTACAAATTGCTAAACAATTGAAATAATAGGGATATCGCAAAATTTTTTTCATTCAAATGAATTTTAACAGAATCTTGGATGAAATATGCCAAAAACTAACGATGACAAAAATAAAAACGTTAGGTGTTGGAATGCCACAGAAAAAAATTCGGGATCAACATGCCAAAATTATAATAGGTCGGAGATCAATGGTGCCATTAACTCTATTTAAAAAGTTAACTCAGGGTATTAATTTTCGGAAATTCTTAATTTCAGATATTATATTGCAGAGTCCAAATTTCAGGGTTTAAATTATAGAACATCCAAATCTCATGGTATAGTTTTTATAGATTACCTAATTCTACCACTTGTGAGATCAAAATAATTTCATATTCATATAAACACTCTCTAGATTCATACACAACAAAAAGATCAATGTATTGTACTTAAATTATTATTTTTTTTTTTGCAGTTAAAATGGAACTAACATAAGAATTATTCACAAACTTAGCCAATATTCACACTTTTCCACGTGTTACGTACAAATTCATTTATAGTTCTCATTGTGAGAATGTAGAAAATTACTAACGAAAGCACAAAAACACCTCTAAAGTTATCTTTTTAAAGACAAAAAGACAACTAAGCAAATAACAAATAAACAACCACATTCAGAAGGAAAGAAACAATTCATGAAGCAGGGTGTGAATAAAACTCCAAATTCAGGAGAAAAGGAATCTATTAAATGATCATTTTTTCAAACATTGTAAAAAGATAGTCAAATTTTGAAAATTATTTAATAAATAGTAATTTTTCGTATTGAATAGATCAAAATATATTTGTTTATTTCATATAAAATTGATTTATTTTTTAAAAATTGAGTTAGTTTTTTAAAAAATAGATGAACTAAAAAACGATCATTTATCAAGATAAAAAAAGCAATCATTTATTAAATGTATAATATTATATCTTAATTTTTGTATCAAATTTTTTATACTAACATGTATGATTCGTAACTTGTCACTATTTAATTAGTATATTAATACTTACTACAAATAGAATAAATATTTTCAGTAATTTAGTAGTAACAAATTATATAACTTATATGTTGGTATTAAAATTTTAATACAAAAATTAATACTTCAAGTATTATTCTTATTAAGTAAGTGTAAAAGACGGTCATTTTTTAACTTGATCTCAAAAAAAGAATATTTATTATAAATACTCTATCTAGTAAACCATATCTAGTAAACCATATCTAAAAAGTTGGGCATTTTTGTTCGATCCCCAAAAAATAAATGGAAAGAACAGAAGAAGAAAAAAAAAAAAAAAAAGGAAAAACTGTGGTCTGGGCACGGACGAGAGTCTTCCCAACTTTTTTTTTTTTTTTTTGGCAGAAAAAGGGTTATCCTCAATTTGTTCTGTTTAATTAATAATTAATATAATTATTACATCATAATAGAAAGGGTCGGCGACAGGCTCTCTGGGTCTTCGCCATCTGTGCCTTTAGCTTCTTCTATTCAAACCTTTGTATCACACTACTCTCTCTCTTTAAGTCCAATCTAAGTCTCTCTCTCTCTCTCTCTCTCTCTGTCACCTTTGGTATCCAATTCTTTCTCTCAACTCACTCTCTCTCTCTCTCATCAAATCCAAGACGAAAAGCACTGACGAAGAAGCTTGAACCTCAAAGCAACCATTTCTCTCTCGCTTTCTCTTATTCTTCATATATAGTAATATGTATATGTATTTGTGTATATCTTAGCTGGTGAAGTGAGGAGCTAGGGCTTGCTTGAGACTTTGGGGGATTGGAAATGGCGGAAGAAAGCTGCGCCACGCAACTTATCGACGGAAATGGCGAATTCAATGTGGCAGGGCTTGAGGATTTCACTAAGAAAGTGAAGCTCGCTGAGTGTGGACTCTCCTATGCCGTCGTCGCCATTATGGGTCCTCAGAGCAGTGGTAATGGAAATTTTTGCTGCAATTCCGACTCTTTTGATTTTGGTGAATTGATGAGGAATAGTAGGAATTGAACTGTTCTGGATTGAGTTAGACATGAAATTGTGTAGGAAAATCTTAGCTTTGGTTTTGATCAGAATAGTTTAGAACTTGATTGCTTATAGTTTTGCATGTGATTTGTTTGAACTGTATATTGGGAATTATATCCATGTTGCAAGAACTGGAAATGTGTGGTGGATTTTTTTTTTTCTTTAAATTATATATACATATATATATATATATCTCATTTCTCTGAGTTATATTCTGGGTGCAGGGAAGAGTACCTTATTGAATCATCTTTTCCTCACAAACTTCAGAGAGATGGATGCTTACAGGGGAAGGTTAGGTTTTTTATTTGATTTTTGATTTTTGTTTTTTGATTTGTATAATTTTTTGAACTTTTGTAGCTGGGGAAGAAGATGGGTTTGTAATTTCTATATAATATATGGATGATTTTGGTATCATTGGTTTTATTTTTCTGAATGCATTGTTGGTTCACCAATATAAGTGGCATACTTTGATATTGTTGCAGGAGTCAAACAACCAAGGGCATTTGGATAGCGCACTGTGTTGGACTCGAGCCTTGCACGATAGCCATGGATTTGGAGGGTACTGATGGGAGGGAAAGAGGCGAGGTAATTAGACTTCTATAGCAATACAAGAATATTTCAATGAAAACACAATATCAAATTCTGGTTGCTGGTTGGAGCTTAATTTTACCAGAAATTGACTCCTTTGTGTACTCTGTCGTGCTTCTGCCACATTATTTTTTTCCTCGTTGAAACATCATTGAAAGAGAGAAGCTGCAAATAACATTGAAAAATAACAACAGTGCCTCTATTCAGTAAGAATCAAGGGACAAGGGTGAATAACAAATAATCCATATACTGGCCAGTTACTAGTCATTAAAACTCATATTATTCAAATTTTACCGCTTAATAAGACAAAAGAGTTTAGTAAAATGAAGAAAATGAGGAAAATTATCAAGTATCAAGTGTTAAGTATGTTGCTCAATGTCCTGTTGTATAGAATGTTTGTGGTCTGTTAGATGTGAGAAGATAATTCACATCACAGTATCCTGGTGTTAGATTTAGCTTATTCTAACATGTTGGTTAGGACTAGTCTGAAAGTGGGTTGACTCGTTTTGAAGGTCTTAAAAATGGTTTACCGGAGGGTTCATGCAGATAAGAAAGCAAAAATAAAGTCTACAGCTCTAATGACGTAAAGAAGGGTATAGCAGTAACTGTGGTAATACTTTCTTATTAAAAAATCAGTCAATGTTGATACTTTTTTCTTGAATTTTTTTTACTTACAGGATGATACCACCTTTGAGAAACAAAGTGCCCTTTTTGCTTTAGCAGTTTCGGACATTGTACTGATAAACATGTAAGTTTGAACTTCACGCATTATTTTGAATTTTTGCATATTTTACTAGTTGGCAGCTATAATGTTCGCGTCACATTTGTTTTTGAGTTCAGCTAGGGTTGGAAACTGGTCAAGCTATGGTCAACAAGCATTAGTTGTAGAAATGATCCTAGCCCTTTAATGGTATCTTAGGCGTGGTCTGACTGTATTAGTTAATGCATGTGAGTAATGTTCATAACAATCAGCTAACATGATTTTCTTGATTTTGTTGATTGTCTTTTATCCACTCTAACAAAAACTACTTGTCTACTCTGGATAGCATACAGCTCTCGACTCTGTTTTTTGTATGGCCAGAAAACTGAGAGTTTGTAGATGGTTTAGCATTGCATGGCTTCTCGGGACTATATTAGTTTCTGCTTCCTTGTACTAGTTTCTTGGTAAAAGACCTTTTGTACTTTTATATGCTTGCTTTAAGGCTTTCAGTGATCACCAAATTTGGTTCTGGCATTGATGTGAAATTGTTGCTCTAAGTAATATCCATGTGATTTTTACCTATTGAATATGAATGGTCGAGTCCATAGTCAATTTCTAGATTGTGTGCACAATTGTATCTGGGTCCACATTGTTTTGCCCAGACAAAGCTGGGAAGAGTTTGTATCGTCTCGTTTTTGCATTTTTCTGTAAGCTTTTAATTCTATTTCATTAGGTCTTTGAGTTGGATTGGCCTTTTCATATGTGAAGGACCATATTAGTAGTGTTCAGTTCAGAGTTCCTCTGCAGTTCTAACATACATATGAAATTTCCGCAGCCAGTCCTAATGAACTATTGGAACTAATATATCATGCAGATACTATTGAAGATGCAGTGAAGTTAGTCGTAAATCTAAAACAATATTAATCTTGAGTTTGAATTTCATATACAGGTGGTGCCATGATATTGGCCGCGAGCATGCTGCAAACAAACCTCTACTTAAAACAGTTTTTCAGGTATTCTATATAGTGCTTTCACAGTTTAGCATAAATTCCAAAGACAATTAGTAGTATTATTCCAATTTTATCTGTTGATAGGTCATGATGCGATTATTCAGCCCCCACAAGACAACACTGCTCTTTGTTATACGTGACAAAACAAAGGTGTGTATATACTTTTTTAAACATATGTACAAGCTATATGCAAATGATATCTGCATTGAAATTGATTAACTTCCTTTTGTTGCTAACATATAGACTCCACTTGAACGTCTGGAGCCTGTTTTAAGGGAAGATATCCAGAAGGTAAAAAAATTTCCCCCTGGTGTTTCGTTTCTCTGCTCTATGTCTTCTACATTTCTGTTAGATTACAATTCCTGCAGATATGGGATGCAGTTCGTAAGCCCCAGGCCCATAAAGATACGCCTCTCAGCGAGTTTTTTAATGTAAGCTTCTATCTCTTTCATTGATTTATTGTTTCCCATGATATGCATGAGTCACATCTCTGATGTTTTGCAAAAACATTTTTCTACCTTTACTTTACTTACAGGTGGATGTTGTTGCTTTGTCTAGCTATGAAGATAAGGAGGAGAAATTTAAGGAGGAGGTAATCCCTATGATCAGAGGTCATCTGTTAAATTTTGGAATTCGTGTTGGTTTGGTCTTTGATTAGATTTTGGGGAGAGACTTGAAGGGTAACAACTTTTTTTTTTTTCCATTTCTTTTCCTAGGTTGTATAGGCTGTTCTGTTTGCACAGTGGTTATAGTTTGTTACTCATTTGCTCCGTGAATGTTGGTTTTTCTATTAATTGGAACTTTCTTTTCTTCCACTTGTCTTTGGTCTTTGGCTTCCTTGCTTGAGAGTGCTATTTTGAACTCATCAAATTCTGTTAAGAGATTTTAGTCTTGGATTCTTCTACGGTATTTTTTTAATTAGTCTTTGTTCTATTCTTTGATCAATAACTCTAATTTTCGAAATGTTTCTGCGTTTAATTTAATTTAGAAACAAATGTGCCCCCTAGAAATTCTGGAATTTGCTTGCTCTTGGAAAGCTCAATAAGTGTGACGTTTGTCAAACAAAGACTACTTTTTCCCCTGTTTTTCTCCTTGTTGATGTGTGTTGTGCAATTTAAAGGCCTTCCTCCTCTATATATACATTTTCATTTATTAATAAGTATTTTCCTTATAGAGGATAAAAATCCTTCATTCTGGTTATCTGATTACTAAAATATATTGTAGTAGTAAATGACTATTCCTCTTTCGGAAGAATTTAAGCATGTTGATGTACGTGAAATAAAGTGGCAGCAACAGGAATGATTCTTTGATTTGTAATTGAACTTTTATTTATGTGGAGGTGTTCACAGACTTGCTCATGGCTTTTATACACAGGTTGCTCAACTGAGGCAGCGCTTTTTTCATTCTATTTCTCCAGGAGGGCTAGCTGGTGATAGACGTGGTGTTGTTCCTGCCTCAGGCTTTTCTTTTAGTGCACAGCAGATATGGAAAGTTATTAAGGAAAATAAGGACCTTGATCTTCCTGCTCACAAGGTTCTTTAGTCTCTACTTTTCCTTTCGATTATAGATAAAGAAAAAGCTTTATATTCATGTGATATTCCTTTTTTTAATGTGTTATGTATGTTTATATGTTTTTCAGGTTATGGTTGCCACTGTTCGTTGTGAAGAGATTGCCAATGACAAATTCCGACAATTGAACTCTGATGAGGTATTCATTGATGAATATTCGTTCTCTTAAATGCCTCTGGTTTGTTTGAAAAAAGTTGTCAGTACTACTATGAACATATTTATAGGGTTGGTTGGCATTGGAAGAAGCAGTACAAGCAGGTCCTGTACCGGATTTTGGGAAGAAGCTTAGCTCAATATTACAAACTTATCTCTCTGCGTAAGTTTTGATCTAATTTATAGATAGCAATACTCTAGTTAATTGGTATTCTATATGTCCTCTCCTTTCCTCTTCCTGGACATAAAAAGAGGCCTCACTACCCTTAGCCCATGCTAAATATATCTCCGACGTATTGTCCCTCTTTGTGTCTGATCTTGCATAGGCACTGTCATTTCCTTTTCCCATAGATATGACATGGAGGCAAACTACTTTGATGAAGGAGTGAGAAATGCAAAGCGACAGCAATTAGAGTCAAAAGCACTGGAGGTAAGACTTGACAGCCTCTTGCTGTTGCTATATATGGTCTTTTTTATCATTCAAGACTTCGCAGTTATATCCCAGCTTCTAGAGATAGTTTTGGGAAGATTAAATAAGCTGTTTGATTGGTAATTTTTTTTTTCATCCTTCTATATGTGTACTCCTCTGTCAGCTGCATCTTACTGCGTGTGAATGCTGCAAGTCACCTTACATGTCAACATATTTGCATGTCTTGTGATTTTCTAATTTTTAAAGGTTTATTTAATTTAAATAAGATCAACGAAGTTTGTTTATTCTATTAAAACAAGAAAATCCAGAAGCTTGATTCTAATGTCAAGTCTCTATTTAGCATTATGCATCCATCAATCAAAAAACTTGAGTGTTACAACTAACTCTGTTACTATCTAAAACTGAATCTTCACGACTGGAAATGTGGTAGACATAGATTGGACAGATGAACATGTGAGGAGTTTAAATGGATTATGAGACATGATAAGTTTGTATTGAAGAGAACAACAATCAGAATTAGAGAGAGAGAAG
>JXTB01000069.1:729968-794038 GCA_002914805.1 Parasponia andersonii
GGAACAAGATAAAACTGCAAATGTTCATTTAAGACATGTTTTGACACAATACTAGGATACCATCAATTAAAAAGCTAAGCTGTTTGGATAACTTTAGTTTATGTATTCTATTATTGTTTGTGCTAAAGAATATAGCATCCTTAGTCTAGCATAAACTGAACAACAGATATACTTTTTTCTTCTAATTCTTTTATTCGTCCTAACTGAATCTCTTATGGTCTTTTCAGTTTGTCTACCCTGCATATGCTATCATGTTGGGAAATCTACACTCTAAAGCACTTGAAAATTTCAAAACTAGGCTGGAGCATTCATTGAACAAAGGAGAAGGATTTGCTGCATCTGTTCGAGCCTGCGCTCAGTCTTGCATGCTTGAGTTTGATCAGTGGTCTGCAGGTAATGTCGGAGATTTTGTTGTAGTTTATCATGTCATCCTTCGGAACTGCACATATAACATGACTTCCTTGTTAATCATGACATGTTTGGGAACTGTACATGTAACTTGACTTGTGATCAAGTTCTTCTGTGCTTTCAGCTGTCCATTTTGTATAGGGGTGTTTATGCAGATGAACCTAGTTGGTATATTTCACTTCTCATCAATGCACTTAGCAGTTATAGGTTTTTTTCTTCTGATCAATTGAATCATTTGATGGTTATATAACAGTGTCATAAATGGGAATTATAGAAGACAGCTTGCTTTATGTCCATATAACCCATTTAAATGCCGAATAAAAGGAAAATTGAATTGTATGACATAGGAGTAAGAAATAATTTTAAGCAGAATCAAAAACATCCTTCATGAGGTATGTAGTAATTAGCTGGTAATGTTATGTTATAGTATTGTATCAACTTCTATTATGGAGGCAAAAAAGCATTGGTAAAATGCCCTTTTGGTTTCTCATTGCACACAAAAGAGTGGGTGGGTCTATCAGCATCTCTGTTTAAAAATGTTAACTGTGCATAATTTCAAATGTTAGGGTGTTGGTGATTATTTTTTGCAGGAAATGTAAGTCTTTATATTGTTACTATTGAACTTGTGATCGATTTTACTTTGTTCATACTTATTGACTGTATTTCTTGTGTTTTGATTTATCATATATCATATTCATGCTTCATTTAGTGGCATATGCTCCTTGCAGATGCTTCCATACAACTGGCTAATTGGGATGCCTCAAAAATTAGGGAAAAACTTAAACGTTATATTGATGCTCATGCATCATCTGTTCGCGGTGAAAAATTGTCAGAATTAATTGCCAACTATGAGGTATTACTCTACGCAGCATAACTATGTTGTCATTATACACAAGGCTAGGAGAAAGAACAGTGATAATTATATGTAAATGCGGTTATGCTGATACAACTTTCATTTGCAGAAGCAACTCTCTGCAGCTTTAAGTGAACCCATAGAGTCCCTGTTTGAAGCTGGTGTGAAGGATTTCTGGCCATCAATAAGAAAACTTATTAAACGTGAGACTGAAGTTGCAGCATCAGAGTTCTCTTCTTCTGTCACTGGTTTTGAGTTGGACCAGGAATCAATTAAGACAATGCGGCAAAATTTAAGAGATTATGCAAGAAATGTGGTGGAGAAAAAGGCAAGGGAAGAAGCCGGAAAAGTTTTGATCCGCATGAAAGACAGGTGAAAAACTTGTCTCTGTTTTGACTTTTCAGTTCTTTTGGAAATTTTGTGGTTTATGACTTTGGAAACATTTTGCAGGTTCTCAACGGTGTTCAATCATGACAATGATTCTATGCCGAGGGTCTGGACTGGGAAAGAAGACATTAGAGCTATCACCAAGGAAGCGCGTTCTGCGGTAATTGGCTAGTACTATATGAATGAAGTTTCACATTACCTGCTGTTTGTTCTGAAGAAATTTATTTGATGACCTTTATTCATTCTTTCTTTCAGTCTCTGAAGCTTTTATCCATCATGGCTGCAATTCGCTTAGATGAGAAGCCAGATAAGATAGAAAATATACTCTTTGCTTCGCTCATGGATGGAGCTGTTACTGTCTCATCTACGAAATCTAGGGAGATAGGAACTTCTACAGATCCTCTTGCGTCAATCACTTGGGAAGGGGTACTCTTCACTGGGCATTCTTGGTTTTCTATATTAAGTCTATGTAGTTAAACTTATTCTCGTGGTTTTCTATATTAAGTCTATGTAGTTAAACTTATTCGAAGTTTAAATAGTTGAACTTATTTGTTATAATCATTAATCAATCCAGGTTCCTCCCAAGGACACCCTAATTCCACCAGTGCAGTGCAAGTCATTGTGGAGACAGTTCAAGGCAGAGACTGAGTACACTGTCACACAAGCTATTTCGGCACAGGTAAAGCTTTGGAGCTCACACTTGTGTTTCACTTTAGTAGTTTATTTGTTTTTGCATCTGTTACAATGTTAATAAACGATGTCATTTGATTTGGTAAGTGCTTCTGTGAAGATTAAAGCTACATAGTTATGGTAGGATATTTGGGCTTGAAGTGTTATCGTGAGCTGATTGATTGAAATGATTAAAAACACAACAAAGAGCTCGTTGGATCAAATTCACAGACACATGGAAATCTGTTTTGATAAAGTGGTTAGACTTACGGAAGTCAAGGAAGATCTTAACAAGTAATTAATGTTGAATTGCTACAGGATTTAAATGTAACTGTAATTAAGGTTTTTGGTTTAGTTTTTCCTTTTTGTTGATAATGAAGAATACATTTTCAACTCTCTATATAGACATTCTGTAGCAAATGTATCTAGTTTGAAGCTCTCGATATCACATCAATGGATACATCTGTATACTAGGGGAATTGTTTGGAAAGGTGAGATGCTTTAGAAGTATGTTTCTAGCTTATGAACAAGCCATTCTTTCTCCTTGCTTCAATTTGCTTGTTCTTGTTTCAGCACCAGCTTGTAGTTAGATTATGTTCTGTTACACTGGTCGCTCTGTGAAGCTATGTCTTAAATGTCTATTCTTGTCTGTATGTTAAGAATATTCCCAGATCTTATTTTTCAGCCTTTAGTGTCGAAAATTCATTTCTGTTTTCTCAGCAGTTACTCAATAGAGAAGGTCACTCATGATTGCTTTATCCTCTGACCCTCCCTCTCTCTTTTTTTTTTTTTTAATTAATCTCAGGAGGCACACAGGCGGAGCAACAACTGGCTGCCTCCTCCATGGGCAATTGTGGCAATGGTTATTCTTGGTTTCAACGAGTTTATGCTCCTTTTAAAGTAAGTATGGCCACCCAGACTTAACTCCTGTATTATTTGGATATTTTCATTCTCAACGTTTTTCTGATTAGCTTAAAAATGAAACAGGAATCCTCTATACCTTGTAGTTTTGTTTGTTGCATTTTTACTCGCGAAAGCCTTATGGGTACAGATGGACATTGCTGGAGAGTTTCGTAGTGGCACTGTGAGTATGAATACAGCTGTTTTTGTATTAATCTCTCCCTTAGTTGACTTCTTATGGTGATCCAAGTAATGTTATGTTTGTGCGTGCGTGATTTGATTGTATGCTATTAGTAGTGCGGGTCAATACATTTGTATTAAACTTAGTGCAATTACCTGCTCCGTTCTTGTTTGAACTTTTTCTAATTGATTTCTTTTAAAATAATATCGAAATAAATTTAATTATCTACTAATTGAGCTTTGAGATATCATCAGCTTTCTATACATCTCTTAAAACTTTTCCCTTTTACGAAAATTGCAAAATATCACCAGTTGTGGCTGTTATTAGTGCATGGTCTAATTACAATGTTCTTTAGAAGTTTTATAGATCCCACATTATTGTATTGTCATCCGTGATCAAATCAAACAGATACTGAATCAGTTCTCTTGTTTCTTGTTGGCAGCTGGCTGGATTACTTTCAATTTCATCAAGGTTTCTCCCCACTGTTATGAACCTTCTAAGACGACTAGCGGAAGAAGCTCAGGGCCATCCAACACCTCAGGCATCAGGACAGTCAGGTTCTCTTATGCCACAGGGCTTTAGACATCAAACACATCCATCAAATCCGACATCGAACTCCATTCCAGAGTCATCTGTATCATCTAATAATTTGCTGTCTGATAGCGGTGTCGAATACTCAAGCCCTAACTTGACCCACAGGCGAGCTACAAACATTCAAGAAGCAGAACTTTCTTAATGCGAGGTTTCCCCATTTGTAGCATGTCTCCATCAGATAAGGATAACAGCTCTTTCGGTGCAGTAGTTTTCTTTCCTTTTCTTGTAATCCTTTATTTAATTCCTTGGTCTCTAAGTGATGAAAAGCGGGAGGACAGTTGAAATGCGTGGTTGTACAAAATAATTCTACATGGAGAATAGTTCTATATTATAGGTGAAAGTTCGGGTGGAGTAGATTGACGGTGAAAATTTCTGTATACTGATTACTACACTATAAATTATAAAGAATGAACCGTTTATAAAATGACTTTTGCCAATGCCGCCTAGCTTTTTCTTTCTTCACTTGTCAGAATCATTTATGAGAAGATAACTTCTGTTTCAGTTCTATTCAATTATTCAGATACGGGGGCAAATGGTAGGAGCCACTTGATTCGAGTAAACTACAATAAAAAGTACCCTCAACTATAACTTTGCAGCCCTTGTAACCCTATATTTATACCTCAATTTGAAAATTTAAAAAATGTATCCCTATATTTTGGCTTTTGCAAAATTATACTCTACATCTGAAATTTTAAAAAGTTTACCCTCATTAAACACTCAAATTCAAATCAAGGTTAGCTTACATATGTCATAAATAAACAAACCTCAAATACAACCCTAATCCTAAAAGTAAAATTGATTTAAATATTTTAAATTAAAAAAAAAAAACAAAAACATTAAAAAAAAAATCCTCTTCTTCTTGACACCCCAACCTCAAATCCCTAAACCTAACCATCCTCCCTCCGCCCCTGCCACATAACCACTCTGTCCACTTCCTTCACAACCTATAGTAGCTTTGAATCAATGTTGTGGAGTATACTCGGCATTTAAACATGTATCTCAACTTTTCCTTGGACTCAGTGAGTTGTTATGTTTCGTGAGATACAATTTTTGTACAAACGTGTTGTAGTGACATTCATTAGTAGGAAAATGAAAAGATTGAAATAAATATCAGGACAATTGAAAATAGTGTCTTCTTTTGCGAATCAGCTAAGGAAATATGATCATTGTACTCTTGCATATTGCATTTGCAATGCCAAATATTTTCTATTATTGCAATTAGAACGGAGGCTTATGAGCAAACTCTGTTGGATATTAATTAATTACTAAATATGTAATAGTCAAAATCCCTCGAGACAGATTTGCTAGTCTTGCTCAAGTCCAAAAGGTCACTAAGAAGAGGTAAAGCATGAAAGGGTAAATTGTGCAATTCTACATTATTTGAGGAAGGTGAAACTTTTCATAAGGATGCATCTTCCAATCGTACGAGGCCTTTTACATAAAACCTAAAAACAAATCCTTACAGACTTAGACCCAAAACAAACAACATTGTACCATGTGGAATGGGATGTTACAAAACACCGTATGGTTACCCTCATAACAATTTATGAACAATTTTATCTTAAAAAAATGGAAAACCAGCATTTAACCTACTTGCTATGCATAGCGGCCTCTTAACTCGCAATTTTTAAATGATTGTAAACAGTAATTAGTAGCTTAGAAATTGAAAATGAACATTAATTTCAACTCGACACATTCAAGTTCCACGTTTTGACAATAACCTGTACTCTCCGTTTGGCAAGAACATTTTGTATGCTTCATGCCTACTATAATTTGGTCTGAAACCACAATCAGGAAGACCATTCCATGGTTCAAACCATATTTCATGTCAATCAACGTAGGGTTAATAACCTATTGGTCCCTGAACTACTTGGCAAGTCTCACCTTGGTCTTTAAACTTTGAATTTTATCATTCTGGTCCTTAAACTATTTAAAGCTATTTCAATTTTTAGTCCTTTTTGGCTATATATGCAGTTTTATTTTTAACAGAAAAAGCACATGAGACGCGTGCTTTCTGTAAAGAGATCTGAACATATGATATTAGTGGTAAAAAAGTGTATATGATTTGGTTGAGTAAAAATTAGCTGCATATTGGACAAGAACGTGTTTTTAGAACTCCCAAATTTTATGTTATTGGAATCAGTAAGAGAGAAGGGTAAATGCATCGCATGTGCTCATTATGTTAAGAATCAAATAAAACATATAGTAAAAACTAAAATCGAACATTTTTAACAGTATAAAGATCGAAATGGAAAAATTTTGAAGTGTAGGGACCAAGGCGAGACTTTCCCCTAGTTCAGAACCATCAGTCATTTACTTGTCAAAATGACCAAGTTTACATCTTTAAGCCGGAAAAAAAAAAGGGGGGCACACCAAACCCAAAAATAAGAGGAAAAACTAACTTCTATAATATGTTTATGAGGCTGTGTCAACCATAACATGTTGGTTAGGGTGATAAGAGAGACTTACCAGCAAAAATAACTCAATTCAATCTCGTAAATTTTGATGTAGATTGGAGATCGTTAGATTTGAAGCAACCAACTTGAGTCAATCTCGTGTCTTTTGGCGTAGTTTGGAGATCGTTAGGTCTGCACCTCCAAATCCATCCATTACGGCTTTTGCTGAAGGGAACTCAGCTCTAGATGTCAAACTGTGGAAAAACAGAATCGAAAGTAAACACAGTTCATCAGGAAAAGGAAAAAGAAAACAGTATAGATTAAAAGAAAAATTGTAACTTAATGATTAGCTAAAATGGTTTTAGGCATATGTTCTGTAGTACAGCACATGAAAGCCTACTTCCTCACATGCTACATAAAAACTCTGAAGAGATTGTTATAGATCCGAAAAAACATCCCAATCAAAAGAATTCAAGGATTAAGGATACAATTATTAACCTGCTCCTAAGGACAACACATGGCATGCCAACTCGCTCAGCTGCAGCCACTCCAGATTGGCTTCCTGCAATGAGGACACAGTTGTAGACGGGTACACCAGCACTTTCTGCCCCTGCACGCAGTGCGGCTATGATCTTGTCTAAGCTGGAAGACAGTAAATTTGTTAGCAAACATTTTCTTTCTGTGTCATGAAAAAAGGAAAAATGAAACTGCCACTAATTTATTCATCAAATATTATAAACATAAAAGTGCTTATGTTCGCATTAGGTGAAGTCCAGGACTTTGTGGGACACTACGAAGAACTTCTAACTTCTAACGGGTATGAACTTAGCAATGTATAAGATTTTAAGCAGAGAAATCTTTCTTCGAACTCTTTTTGGGTTTTCTCCATCTTAATTCTTTTGAAAGATGAGAAAATATTGAGACATTTATGACACATAAGAGCAACATTTAGAAGACTAACCTTTCAGAGGGGCTGGTATCAATCTCAACACTCACTTTTAGAGTAGATGCAACTTTCTCCGCTATCCTTTGTTTCTCAGCAGAAACTGGCTCAAAGAAGAGAATAAAGTCATTGACTACCAAACATTATGCACTAGGAAAAAAAAATTACAGGTAAATTAACTCAGGAAGAACTTGCCTGCTTTCTTAACCTCCTTGGCCAGTTGCTCATCCACACCAGAAGTAAGTCCTTTTCCAAGTACAAGTCGGCCATACAAGCTTTGTTCTACCTCTTTGTTGCCAATGATCTTTACCTTTGAAAATCTTTCCATGCCAAGCTTTTCAGTTATAGATCTAACATTTTTGAAACATATGTCAGAAAATATTATAGCTGGTTTTCATTGCAAGACTTTAAAACCAGAGGTCCATCAAACAAGAAAGAAATATCAGCTAATTTGTACACGAGGAGGAATTATTGACATATTCAGTACAAAGGGAAATGCATCTTAATGAAGGGTGCTCTTAAGACTTCAGATCAAACTACAGAACTTCACACACTAGGAATCAAAACCAAGATACAGTGAGGGACCGTCATGAGAAGTTCCTGAAAACTAGACTAGATTTACTCAGAACCGCAAAATATGGAGATAACTTAGTCAAGCTTCGCCACTGCTTTTTCAGGGCAGCTGATTCCACATAGTACCTTAGATGATGAGATTAGCTAGCAACAATTAGCAAGCCCCCACTGTACAACTGACTTCAGTCTAAAAACTGCTCCAACTTTGGTTTGAGGGGAATGGACAAGACTTGCATGGTTCCCTTGCCTTACGACATTAATCAGAATCCCTCCAGGAGGGAATGCACAACATAAACTAGGAAAGCTCGTAGAATAGTCAACAACTATTGTTTTCAAGTTTTAACACGATGCAGGTCATTATGTGAATTTACAGTTGGGAAGAGTATCCAAGAAACAGAAAATAATTTTATTAACAAGAAAAGGAGTACAAAACAGAAAAAGAGAAAACCATAACAGCCAAAGCACATCAAGCTAGAATCCATGACTCTATTGGAAAGCTTTCCAACCCTAATTCAAAAGCCAAAAAGGTATCCTTTTACTCCTTAGAGGTTGATGCCACAAAAAAAGTCTAATATTAAAATGTGTCCCATAGAGAAAGCTAATCTTGAGCCCAATCTTCAAAGATCCTCTCTTACTTTCATCCGCAGAACCCAAAACAAAGCCAAAAAAAAAAAGTCTAATACATCAATTTGTCCCATAGAGAAAGCTAATCTTGAGCACAATCTTCAAAGATCCTCTCTTACTTTCATCCACAGAAACCAAAACAAAGCAAAAACCAACACCCCCAGAACTTTGGTATAAAATGCTCTCTGAAACAACATTTTGCATGTTAATGCCGAAGAACATTTTTGCATCTCAACAAGAAGTACACATCATGAAGTCTCATATTTTAGAACAACCTTCTGCGAATGCAAATCTACATTCAAATAAATTAGATCGCCTTACTCATGACTTCCTATACTATAGTCCAAATATGAACTAAACATATCAACAGAAACATCACTATTGCAGTTTTATTCAATACAGATATTGATCAGACCTATGTCGTACAAGTACTAGCTTGGAAATATGGAATTTATTAGTCACAATACATAAATTGCTACGCCTATCAATGATGCATATTTGAATTATTTAATTTCAATTACTAAAAACAAAAGGGCGTGTGACACTTGAATCACTGAAGACAAGTAAGATGAATTTTTTAAAAAACGAAAGGTGCGTGACACTAAAATAAGATCACTGAGGTTCGTATTTTTATTTTATTTTATTCTTTTTTTTAGGTAATTGAAGTTATTATTTTATCCATTATTATTTTGGGGGGGGGGCACAATGTCTGATATAACTAGATGCTTGAAAGACTGTAGACCTAGTTCTATGCATCACTACAAATATATAAATTTGATAATCAGTAGCCTACTTAAGCCATGAATTGTACGTTTGAACAATTTTGTTGTTAGCCAATCAGAAAAAATTTCTTCAACCCAATTTTGTGTTCTTATTTAGTTTTTGTAAGAAACAAAATTGCATTAGAGACTAAAAAGCACGAAAGGAAGAGGACAAGAAGCTCTCTCATGGGCAAATAAAACAAAGCTTTGGGACACAAACCAAATATAACAATATCAAACAGAACTGCAAAAATATCTTTGCAACTATGAATTAAGAAAGAAAATTGTTTAAACTCCTTGGAATTGGAAACCTATAGAAACACCCAACATTTAATCTTTCTTGAAATGTGTTGCAGGTGTAGCCTAAGGTGACCAAACTTTCCCCTAAAGGGAGGGCCGTACGTTTGAATTCCCCTCTCCCGTCAAAAATAAAAGAAAAAGAAAGAAGTTTCCAAATAAAGCTTCATCCTCATAGGAGTCTTCAGAGGTTCTTCTATTTCTTTCTAACTAAATGACTTTCTTTCTAACTAAATGACCCAACAAAACCAACATTGCCCAATTCCATATCGTTGACAATCTTCAGATTCTGATACTACCAAAGCAAGCCACCAAAATATCAACACTTTGCCTTGGAATTGACCTTGCCTCCAACAAATTATTACATGTTCCTGACTTACCTCGCTATTTTATCAGCATTCTTACTATAAGCAGCGAGTATGACCACAGGTATACCTTCATTGTATGCATCATCCAAAAATCTGCAAATTGAAATGAAAGAAGTATCATAAAAAAAATTGGATACTAAACAAAACTGTACTTAAAATAAGGAAAACAAAGAGACAACAGATTTTTCTTATTATTGGCCATAATATTCCGATCAAAAAGTCTGGTAGCGCCTACGTATCTGTGACTACAGTAACTTCTTTTTCCCTATTATTTTATTTTATTGTTTGATTTTTTTGATCTAGATGATTAAGTGCAACTTAAGAGCATTAGCAATGTTTCACAAACACTGACAGAGAAAGTACCACAGCATACGGGTATTAATAGGGGAAAGTACCACAGCGTACAGGCATTATTACAGAATACCGGCCGTAATAATATTGCAGCCAATTCTCTACTTTGCTTGGTTAGTACCACAGCATACAGGTTATATTAGGGGAATTATAATTACTTAAGCAATTGAATTCCCCTCTAGTCAAACAAGCTAAACCCTGGTCGGGTCTCTACTATATTGGTGGAAACTAACCAAGCAATACTCTGTCAATCATGTTAAGTCTTGGTTTATAACTTTCGTTGAACCAGATGAGACACTTACTTATTTTATTGGAGCACTAACATTACTTAAGTAGAGAATTGTATGATCAGTTGGACAAGCACTAACATTAATATTTTCATAGTTAAACTACATTAGTGTGCACCCATAGTTAACATAATAAGATGACAGATGATACTCTGTGGACAAAAGATGCAATCAATTTAATTAGGTCCACAATAATCCCATTGACACTTGAAGCACCAGTAACATCATAGGACTAATATAAAGGTTGCAGATACAGAAGTTACAATTACTTCAATAATTGTTGGTTAAATATCAGTGTTAACTGTTGAAGAAACACAGAATGCTAGTGAATTAAGTTTGGTTACTTATTGCCTTCAAATATATGAACTTAATGTGGGTTACAAATTTTAACATTTAGCTATCAAAAGTTCCTGAGAGTTCAACTTTTACTGAAATTAGTAATAAAAAATTACATCAAAGCAAATAATCTTGCATTTCAAATCCTTGTAACATCACTCCCCAGTTTCTTTATTTACGTATTTTTTTAAAATGAAATCTGTACTATCAGAAATACTCTCCAACTTCTAAAACCTTAAGCTTTTGGAAGAATAGGTAAATCTAACAAGCATATATCAGCACAATGGAATGGCATGTAACCAATCATACAAAGAAAGTCAACAAAACTAATATCATCATTAAAAGTGTGTGTGATTCAATCTGTCCGCAAAATTTTCGGAAGAAAAAAAATGAAAAGCTCATCAGAGATTCCACACAATTTAAAAACAGAGAAATCAAACCAAAATTAAATTAAATAAAAGAAAATAATCTCATATGCATATAAACCTAATAATTTAAAAACATTCATTTTGTTAAATATGGTACATAACACAAAATATATAAATGAACGTTGTAGATTAGACAACCTAAAATATTAGAAGGACCAAAGGATCAGAAATTCATTTAAATATAATTAACCAGTCTGAGCAATCCAAATTAGCACAATTTCCTGTGAGTTTTTTAATAAAGAGCCTCCACATAAAAAACTTCTATTCATAAAAGCCTTTTAAAGTTTAAAAATAGATGGGAAACTTGAAGAGAATATATATTAGATTCACAAATCCAGATCAAATCAGGATAAGACAACTCACTCTTCTACTCCAGGCCTTAAAGGTAAAGTTTTTGACACCAAAAATTCACTCAATGCATTACCCTGCCAGTGAATGAGCAACTATGAGTAGCTTTACTTTTGTTCTCAATGGGAAGTAAATTACCCGGTGATCATTTCCTTAGTAGTAGTTAAATTAAATAATCAAAAAAATAAACTGAATACGGATAAGAGCTCATGCTATCATTTTTTTTTCTTTTTTTCTGATAAGTAAACAAAGATTTTATTAATAGAAATTTCAAGTACAAAATAAATAAAAAAGTAGGGAGCAACCATAAAGAACCAAAGACAATGGGACATACCTAAACCAAATCTTTGATTTTTTGGGGAAAAAAAAAGAAAAAAGAAAATAATCCTTTTGAACAAATCAACAGCTTTCAACCAAACCATATGTAACTCCTTTGAGAAAAGAATGGTGAAAAGTTTATTGACTACTTTTACAAATCATATAGGAGAAAGCACCATATAGGGCTTTCTTCTTTGTTATTTGACATTTGCATTGCTCTAGCCATGTGCCAATAGTCACGCAAAAACCTGACAGAACAAATAAAGGCCTTCCAAATAAACTGAGAAAGAATGGACAAAGCTACAAAAGGATCACCAATCAACAAAAAGAAATATTTGAATGTGTTCTTTGTCATTATATTTCTTTTAGTGTACGGACACACACACAAACACGTATATGACATACCCTTATCGTTGTTTTTTATTATATCAAAACATTGAATATATTTTTTAATTAGCACTGCATGAGTCGGAGTGCCATACGATACTGTTTCCTAGTTTCTCTAAAATTACCTCATATACATATCTGTATTGGGTCGTACTCATGTCGTATTTCCACATTAGTGCTTTATAAACCTCTATTCAACAGCTTGCAGTAACCATTACCACTAACTCTTACTGCATTGCCGTCTCAAGCAGCAGTACCACAATAATAATTATTGCCACCACCACCACCACACTATACTTGCTACTATCCTCAACAAATGCAGTCAACACAATGACTAGGTCAATCATGCTATACAACTGGATTGTCTCAACACTGTACATGTATATTAAATGCAGTGGAAGAGAAAAAAGAAGAATTAACTTTTAGAATAGAGAAATCAACAAGACAAACACAGTTTTGTGACCTCTCAACATCGCTTGCAATGCTTTTTAGGGAACTAACAAATGTAGACAATTCATTAGAACAATGCATATCTAGTTCCCATTGGGTTTGACATAATATTTACTAGTTTCAACAGTCTAGTATTTCAGCTTATTACTAGTTTCAACAGTCTAGTATTTCAGCTCATGATCGTCGAAAGAATGATTCTATTGAAAAGAAAATCAGAAAGAAAAGCCACATTTAACTCAACTTTTGTAATAGGCCTGATGCTGATATATAATTAATTTCAACAGTTTCCCAACACAACTACAAATATACCTTTCTTCAGGTAGATGTTATGAGCACTTATTGATTAGGGGACTACAATTTAGCGAAAATTTCTACTTTCCAACATAAACATCAGAATACCTTTAAAGTTCCTAGAGCATGACACTAAAATTATCCAGCCAAGCATAAGTAATTAGAATGTCATGCAATTATTGCAAGCAGCACCTTTTCTCGCAGAACACTTTCGATGAACAATCCTTTTTCAGTTGTGGGCAGTGATGTAGGCCAACCAATCTGCACGGTGACTCAAGCATTACAAATCACACAATGAAGGAAAGTCCAGAGACTTGCCTAAAGCTTTTCAATACTTATGAGAAAATGAGAAGAGGAACTGACCCGATTAAAATACAAAATCAGCATCCTTTCCTCATCACCAAAACTCTTCCTGCACATTTATTATAAAGATTTTGTAGTGACCTTATCAGACTTCATGATCTTTAGCAAGACAAATTTCAATTTATATAAAATGAAAATCTAGAAACTGTTTGTAATTGTTAGGTTAATGGGGGATTCTGATATTGTATTTTCAGTTTCCTTTTGTGTGAGGATTTTTGTTGGTTTCCTCAAATTTGTATGTTATACCTATAATTATTAAATATTCTTGTTTCTTTGAATATGTATATATATATATATACATATATATATATGTATAAATCTAGAAATTGTTGCTCAAAGGGTGCCTATTTCTCAGTAAAGGCATCTAATTCTGCATAACAAACATGGCAAGCTTAAAGTCACAGGGAAAAACAAAAAGCAAAAGAAATGAAAAAATTATCTTAACCGATTGTTCTTAATGGGAAATCTTAACTCGTAATTATTTCTCACCTTACAAGGTCCAAATAGACTGGCTCACTCCAATTTGCGCAGTCCAGCCCAAGTTTTCGAAATGCTGCATTAATTTGATAAAAATTTGACTTAAAATGTAAACATGACTCCTTAGAAAACTTCTTGACTACTTATTTATGTGCAATTATATGGATTAGATCATGCCATACCTGTGTTAAAGGCTTGGCGATTTCCCACACGATATGCATCTACAAGGACCCTGAGAGTAAGCAAATGCATTAGGGAAAACCACCTAGCAGAAGCAAAATACAATTATTTCTTTCATGGGTAATACTGGGCGAAAGAAAAATAAAAAATAACAAAAAAAAGGAATTACAGCTTCTAAGCTCCATTTAGCAAAAAGAAAATCCACGAACTTTCATGGATATGATTCCATGAACTCACTTTGGCGTTGGATTATAAAAATGCAAGTGACACATTCTCTACGTTCCAAATTATTTCCATTCATGTTAACACTGGTTGCACAGAAGATTCCATTAACTCACTTTGGCGTTGGATTAAAAAAATGCAAGTGACACATTCTCTACTTTCCAAATTATTTCCACTCATGTTAACACTGGTTGCACAGAAGTTACATAATAATAATAATAATAACAATAAGGTAAAAAAAATGAACATTCAGGTCCACAATGTCACGAATTGAAGCACCATGGCATTTCCTAAATTTAAACAATACCATTTGGTGAAAAAAAGAATTAGACCACAAAAATGACAATAGAACACAAAACCATAAAGTTTACAAACCAGACCAAGTTCCCATGTGGCTCAAAAGGGGGAATGAGATTAAGATGAAAGGAAAAGCTTCCAATCTAGAAACGGGATTAGAGCCACTCATCTAATGTCAAAGAAAAAAAAACTACAGATTTAGCTACAAAAGACTACATCATATTATTATTACCAGTTTCATAAATAGAATCTAACATAGTTTAAAAAAACAAACAAACAAGAGAATAATTATAGTAAATATCCCCTTTTTTTCGCCCTTTTACTTTTAATAAATGTCCCTTTTTTTAATTCTTTTATAGGTAAATGGCCGAATAGTTTATTTTTCCTTTTTTTTTTTTAATCTGGGTATATCAACTGATATACCAGTCATTTTGCTAAAAGCTCCTATAAAACGTCAAATGTCACGTCTCTCATGTTTCAAAGAACTTTTCATATCTGGGTAAAGCAAAATTATGGTAGCTTAAAGGGCCTGTGAAACTTTATCCTATCTTATGAATAAAGAGTAGGCAATTCATACTAACTGACCCAATAACTGCTGGCATAGTTGAACTGGTTATACTAACAAATTAGTAAAATGGCAAGAAAAATAAAGCTTCAGCTATCAAAATGAAGAAAAACACTCCAATCCAGTCCATAATTGGGACCAAATATTAAAAACAAGAAAACACAATAAAGCAAAGTGGAATATATATTGTAATGCAAATCTCTATAATTCGATTACCCTTCAACTTCAAGAAGAACAGCAAGCTGTTGAGATGGGATTTGATCGTAGTCCTGGCGTGAACGGGGTGAGGAGAAAGCCGTGAAACAATTGAGTTTCAGACATTTTCCAGGAAAGTTGGATTTTACCGGAAAAGTGAAGCGAAATGGAGGAAATGAAGATAAACGGGTTGTGGGTAGTGCACAGAAGTGTGTGTTGTTATGGGTTACAGTGCTTGCGAAGCTTTGAGGAGAGTTGAGAATTGAACAAGAAGGGCTTTCCATGGCGGATAGCCTATTCTTGGCCGAGTGCTCCTTTCCGAACCCCTTTTAAGGCTTCTTTTCCTCTTTCAGTACAATGACTCGTTTGCCCTTCAAACGGGGAAGATTCTACCACTTGTAGTATGTTTTGTGAGTTAACATAGTTATAAAACAACCGCAAATTACGCCATCGCCCCCTGGCTTTTGACAAATGTTACAATTTTTCTTTTTTTATAAGACGGATTCCTACGGGAAAATATCATTATTTCAAACAAAAACTTCAATAATAGTACACCACTGCACAAAAAGGTTATAATTTCAAACCCGACAAAAAAAGATAAAAAATAGATTACAAACACACCATAAATAAAATTTGTAGATTATCATCAACGATGACAAAAGCCACCGGCAATAATTATTTTTACCCGCTCTTAAACTGCATTCTGAGCAGGAGAGACTAAGGTCTGTAAGATGTCCACACTTTCTAAGATCCACGTTCATACAAGAAAAAAAAACAATACAATTGTCTAAGCAGATTTAAATCAGGGAAAAAAAATCTTAAATTTAAAATCTGATAAACAGACTGAAAATCCACCCAAATGTAGTGTACTTCGTTCGTGAGATAATGACTTTGCACATTTTGTCCAAACTTGGTAAAAATAGTCTCATTTTGCCCCAAATTAGCTTCTTCAGTATTGACTTGTTGGGATAGAGTATGACTAAGAGTATTATTGTCAATTTTGGGATAAAGTGTGCTAAGTTATTTATTTTTGGACAAAGTGTAATATTTGGAACAATTAGGGGGCAAGATGGTATTTTAAACTTGAAACAATAGGAAATATCAAAAAAAACCTCATGTGTTTTAACAAATCACTAGCTTGTTTGGCATTATTTCAGGTACGAGGTTTCCTATTTTCAAAATTGTGTTTCTAGAAATGAGAACAAAAATTTTTCTTTGTTGTTATCAAAAAATAAAAGGTGTTCGACATATATTTTCTAAAAATAATTTTTTAGCAAAAAAGACATTTGAATAGAAAAAAATAGAAAGAAAATGTTAAGACACATTGAGGAAAGAGAAATTCAAGTGAGAGAGAAAGTTGTTAGAATTTTGACTTGTTAGCTTTTGTAATTATTTTGTCCTATATCGCTTGTATATGAATATTTAGGGTCTATAGTTGGCTATAAATAAAGCCTTCTGTAATTGGTTTTTAATCATCCCAAAATTAGTTTCTCTATTAGTGGGGACCTTTATTCCTAAGGACCTCCATAGTTTGTTTTTACCCTTTTTTTTCCCATTTGTTTCTGGGCTTTTGCATTATAGTCCAGATTTTGTATTTCCTCTTTTTGAAGTTAGTGAAGTGGTAAGCAACACCCTGAAGACATAGGTAATTTGACGAACCTCGCTAAATTTTGTGTTCTCCTTTATTTTTGCATTTAGTATTTTCTGCGCATTTTCTGCTTTTGTTAATTTCAATAGCTAGTTGGTAGTTTATATTTAATATTGTCTTAGTATTAATGCATTAGGAGTAGTTGTACTTCCGCTGCACAACAAGTGGTATCAGAGCAGTAGGTTCGCCCAAGGTTTTATTTTGTAGCTATATTAGCAAAAATGTCAGAATTTTCATCAACGCCGGTAAAGACGAAAACAATGACTAGTGTAAAAATCGATGTAGAGAAATTTGATGGTCGAAATAACTTCAGCTTATGGCAGTGCAAAGTATTGGATGGTTTATGTCAACAAGATCAGAATATCGTTTTGGAGGAGACGAAACTGGAGAAGATGGATGATAAAGAATAAGAGAGGATCAATCGTTAAGCTTGTGGTACAATCTGCTCATACCTTTGTAGAGATTAGAAGTATCCATTCATGAGGGAGACTTCTGCAAGTAAGCTGTGGAATGTGCTCGAGAATAAGTACATGAAGAAGAGCAATGAGAACTAGCTATACTTGAAGAAGAGACTTTTTCGCCTCTAGTTGAAGCCTGGTACGACTATTGGTGACCACATTGATACTTTCATACAGTTGATTGCAGATTTGTTGAATTTGGATAAAACCTTCAAAGATGAGGATAAAAGCAATGTTGCTGATTAGGTCCCTTCCTGATGAGTTAGATCATCTCTATATTACGTTGCTTCATGGGAAGGAAATATTGTCCTTCGATGAAGTAAGTGCTGCATTATACAATCATGAGATTCGGAAGAAAGATCAGAAGGAGAATAGGGATGTGCCAGCAGAAGTGCTTATAGCCAGAAAACGTAGTCAAAGTCGTAAGCAAGAGAAAAGAGGTAGATCTTATTTGAAGGGAAGACTTGGTAAGGATGAATGTGCCTTTTGTCATGAGAAAGGACATTGGAAGAAAGATTGTCCGAAGTTACAGAATAAAGGCAAGGGCAAAGCTACTTCTGATGCATATGTAGCTGAAGTTGAAGATGATAAGTTAGATTTTGCTCTAGTTAGTCAGCTAATGATGTCTCAGCATGAAGAGTGGATTTTAGATTCGGGTTGCACTTACCATATGTGTCCTCACAATGAGTAGTTCTTCAACTTTAAAGAGCTAAATGGTGAAGTTGTTTACACGGGAAATGATGAATAATGTAAAACAGCTGGAGTAGGTTCGATTCGATTGAAAAATCATGATAAATCAACTAGAGTTCTGACAAATGTTCGGTATGGACCGAAATTGAGAAGAATCTCATCTCTTTGGGAGCTTTAGAATCCAAAAGCTTCACTATGACTATACGAGATAGAATTCTAAAAGTCATTTCAGGCTCTTTAGTGGTGATGAAAGGCACAAGAAGAAATAACTTGTATTACTACAATGGTAGTACAGTTATTGGATTAGTTGCTGCAGTTTCTGAAGATGATAAAGCTTCAAAAATTATCAGGTTATGGCATATGCGTTTGGGATATGCAGGGAAAAAAGCTTTCTTTAGTTTGGTGAAGCAAGGCTTACTGAAAGGAGCGAAATCCTGCAAGTTAGACTTTTGTAAATACTGCATTATGGGAAAACAGACAAGAGTGAAGTTCGACATAGCAATTCATAATACTGAAGGTATTCTAGATTATGTTCAATCAGATGTGTGGGGACCTACCAAGACAGCTTCTTTGAGAGGTATGCACTATTTTGTTACTTTCCAGAAGAGTTTGGGTGTATGTAATGAAGAATAAGGATGAGATGCTTGAAGTTTTCCTTAAATGGAAAAAGATGATTGAGACTCAAATGGGTAGAAAGATCAAATGACTTCGATCAGACAACAGTGGAGAATATAGGAGTAATCCATTTTTGGGAGTTTGCCAGTCTGAAGGTATTGTGCGTCAATTTACAATAAGAAAAATACTACAACAAAATGGGGTGGCAGAACGCATGAATCGGACTTTGCTGGAGAAGGTTCGGTGTATGTTGTCCAATGCTAGGTTGGGCAAAGTTTTCTGGGTTGAGGCAATTACATATGCATGTCATCTCATTAATCGTTTACCATCGACTGCAATTGAAGGCAAAACCCCTCTTGAGGTATGGTCTGAAAACCTGCTAGTGATTATGATTCTTTATATGTCTTTAGTTCTACTGCCTATTATCATGTGAAAGAATCCAAGTTGGATCTGAGAGCCAAGAAAGCATTATTTATGGGCATCAACTCAGGTGTAAAGGGATACCGACTTTGGTATCTAAGTTCAAGGAAGATTTTATTTAGCAGATATGTTATTTTTGATAAGTCTGCCATGTTGAAGAAGGTAATAGAAGACCATGAGAAGACCATTAGTATTCTGCAGCAGGTGGAGCCTAGTTGGCAGTAGGTGGAGTTTGAGAAAATGACAATAGTAGTCCCAACTAATGTTGTTAAAAATAGTGGTGACACTCCATTGGTAGAGGAGGACACTGAAGATGAAGAAGAAGTTTTGACCCAAGAGCCTCAAAGTAGCAAGAATCAATTGCACATAATAGGCCAAGACGTGAAATTCGTAAACCTGCTCGATTTATTGATATAGTGGCTTATGCACTTCTCATTATAGATAATGATTTTCTTTCCACGTACAAAGATGTAGTCAAAAGTTCAGAAAATGAATAGTGGAATAAAGCAAAAGAGGAAGAAATGCAGTTTCTTCGGAAGAATGAAACTTGGGAGCTAGCTCAACTACCGAAGAATAAGAAGGCAATTGGGTGCAAATGGGTATATGTAAAGAAAGAAGGATTTCTTGATAAGAATGATGTTCACTTTAAGGCAAGATTGGTAGCGAAAGGCTACGCTCAATTGAAGGGAATTGATTACAATGAAGTATTTTCTCCAGTCATTAAACATTCCTCCATTAGAATTTTGTTGGCCTTGGTAGCGCAGTTGGATCTTGAACTAGTTCAATTGGATGTGAAAACCGTGTTTCTACACGGTGATTTGGAAGAGGAAATCTATATCTCTCAGGTAGAAGGATTCAAGGTTACTGAAAAAGAAAATTGGGTTTGTAAACTGAAAAGATCGCTTTATGGGCTGAACAAATCATCAAGGCAATGGTACAAGCGATTTGATCGGTTTATGATAGGTCAGAAGTACACAAGAAGTGAGTTTGATAGTTGTGTATATTTTCGCAGGCTACAAGGTGGGTCTTTCATTTATCTACTCTTATATGTTGATGATATGTTGATAGCTTTGAGAAGTCAAGAAGAAATTAAGAAGTGAAAGGCTCAGTTGAGTCAAGAGTTTGAGATGAAGAATCTCGGTAAAGCAAAGAAGATTCTCAGTATAGAGACTAGCAGAGATAGAGGGAGAGGCAAGGTTAGTTTGACTTAGAAGCAATCTCTGAAGAAAGTATTACAACATTTTGGTATGACTGAACTGAACAATCAAAACTTATTAGTACACCGCTTACTCCTCATTTCAATCTTAGTGCGTCTTTGTCCCCGAATATAAATACAGAGCGAGAATACATATCACAAGTTTCGTATTCAAATGTGGTTGGTAGCATGATGTATGCGATGGTCTGTACGAGATCCGATATTTCAAAAGCAGTTGGAGTTGTGAGCAGGTTTATGGATGATCCGAGTAAAGATCATTGGCAAGCTGTGAAATGGGTTCTACGGTACTTATTGAAGACTATAGATATTAGTTTGGTTTTTGAGAGGGATGATAGACTTGGTCAGTGTGCGGTTGGCTATGTTGATTCCGATTACGCTAGTGATTTGGATAAACGTTAATCAACTTCTGGATATGTATTCACATTTACAAGAGCACCAATCAGTTGAAAGTCTACTTTACAGTCTACAGTTGCTTTGTCTACTACAGAGGCAGAGTACATGGCAGTTACAGAGGCTGTGAAGGAAGCTATTTGGTTACAAGGATTACTAGAAGAGCTAGGAGTTGTTTAGGAGCATGTCTATATTTATTCTGATAGTTAGAGTGTCATTCACTTAGTGAAGAATCCAGTATACCATGTACGTACGAAGCATATTGATATCCGACATCACTTTGTGCATACTACTTCAGAAGATTGGGATGCTGAGAATCCTGCAGATATGATGACCAAGGTAGTGACATCGATCAAGTTTAATCATTATTTGGCTTGATCAACATCCTGCAAGTTTGATGGCACCTTTCAGTGCATAAAGTAGTGTTATTGTAATGGAAAGAGGATACGGAAATTGGAGAAATTTGGGTAGGACCTGTTAACTTACCAAGGTGGAGATTGTTAGAATTTTGGCTTGTTAGCTTTTGTAATTATTTTGTTCTTTGTCCCAAATCGCTTATGTATGAATATTTGGAGTCTACAGTTGGCTATAAATAAAGCCTTTTTTAATTGGTTTTTATTCATCTCAAAATTAATATTTTTATTAGTGAAGACCTTTATTCCTAAGGACCTTTATAGTTTTGTTTTTATCCTTTTTTTTTTTCATTTGCTTTTGGATTTTTGCATTATAGTCTAGATTTTGTATTTTCTCTTTTTGAAGTTAGTGAAGTGGTCAATAACACCCAGAGGACGTAGGTAATTTGTCGAACCTCGCTAAATTTTGTGTTCTCCTTTATTTTTGCATTTAGTATTTTTTGCGCATTTTCTGCTTTTGTTAATTTCAATAGCTAGTTGGTAGTTTATATTTAATATTGTCTTAGTATTAAATATAAGTATTTGGAATAGTTATGCTTCCACTGCACAACAAAAGTCACAAGAGAAATTGTAATTAGGAAAAATGAAGAGAGAGAAAATTATTAGAGAAAATAAGTTAAGTGAAAACCATAAGATGATAATAAAGAAAAATTAATGAGAATGCTTAAGGAGAAAGAAAGTAAAGAGAACAAATAAAGAGAAAGAAAGTGATAAGAATATGTAAAGAGTGAGAAAGTCACAAGAGAGAATGGGATAATCATCAAAAATAAAGTAGAAATAAAGGCTGATGAGAAAAAATATGAATAGAAAGTGAGATGAGAGAAAATGTCGAGAGAAAAAATGATAAGAGAAAATACGAAGAGAAATTTTTTTAGAGAAAATTAAGAAAGAGAAACTGTTGAGAAAGAATTAAGAGGGATAAATTATGAGAGAGAATGAGTATGCTAAAATTAATGAGAAAGAATAAATTCTTTTTTTTTGGAACATTCTAATAAGAATACTTTGTTGTTATCTGAATTTTTCATTTTTTAACTATATTTTTAAAAACTGATCACTGAGAATAGTGTCAAACACGCTAAGTTTCCACACTTGTGTTCATAGAAATACAAAATTTATTTTCTCAATTAATGAACTACTTTAAAATTATCTCTCCAACAAAATTTCCATTAAACTTAGTCAACTTTTATATGAAAAGGACCAAAGCACCCTCATAAAAGAATTTTAATTATCTATTAAACCTACTACCAAATTAAACATCAAATTATTCAAATTTATATAAAATTAAATAATAACTTTTTTTTAAAAAAAGTTCGAAGTTTGGTTGTAGGATTTAAAAAAAAAATTAAACTATTTGATTAAATTTGATAAAGGGTATTAGTGTTATTTTACAACATAATTTTGCTCAAATTTGAACCAGGGGATATATATATATATATATATATATTTTGATAAAAATCGAGCTTCTCAAGAGAATAATATTAGTAAAAGCTAAAAAGTTTTAATTACAATACAAGTATAGAGAATTACAATTTTAAAACTCCTCAAAAAAGATACGAAAAGTAAATCACATACACAATAACATCAAGATTGTGGGCTATCATAATTAAGAGAAGAATATAACAAAGACCACCAGCAAACAATTGCTTCCACTTATTACTAGACCGTGTGTTCTTAGAGGGTAGAGAATATGATTTCAATATCAAAAGATATCAACGCCTGAAAAGAAACCGACCCATGTGCATTATAGATCTAAATCCAAAGAAAAAAAATTCCTATATTCAAGATCTAGTGAATGAAAAAACTACCCACACAGATCAAAAATTAGATAGTATAAAATTCACGTAAATGTGATACTATAATCAAATCAAAACTGATTTGGACTCATTAGAAAATTAAAGAAAATTTGGAAAAACCCTTTATCCCCAAAAGAGACGAGCGAGGATAAAGGAGAAGAAGGAGAAGCCGAAAAAGGAGATCAAAGTACTCCCTCTTCGACTTATTGGGAGAACGGCGGTATGATTTTCTAAGAGAGAAAAAGAAACAATGCTAGGGTTTTTGGTTTTGCTTTTTGAAGAGTAGGGGTTGGATAACTATGGGATATATTAGACAAATTGAGATGATATATTTTGTATTTTAAAAAATATATGAGTAGATTTTGATATTTTGCTATAAAACAAGGAAGGTTTTTGGTATTTTTCCTTAAAGTAACTCTTTACATTTTAACTTAGGAAAGTCGGAATTATGATCTTTCAAATCAGAACGATGTTTCGTTACTATCAAATTATATATATATTTATATGTATGTGTTTGCGTGTGTGTTAACGAACATTTTAATTTGGTCAAAAAATGGGATTATGAATATGGTTTTAATTATTCTATGAAACGACATTTTTTACCTTCTTAGCTCCAAAATTGCTACTCATTTCCATTTTCACCTAAACAAGCTACACAAAAATGGAAAGAAATAAATGGCAAAGAAAATTAATTTATTTTAACAAGAACGTGAAATATATACATTAAAATATTTATTATTCTAGACCATAATATTCATTAGAAAATCCTCACTGCACAAAGAGCTTCATCAAGTTCCTCCTCGCAGAAATTACCAGAGCCCAAAAATATAGGAATCTACACAGAATAAGGAAACTAAATCCCAGAAGTACTAATTACGTGATATTAAAAAGATAATTATGCAATCTCTTACATTTAATTCAAAAATTAAATAGTTTTTTATTACACTAGCATATCCAATGATGGGGATTATTAGGGCAATCCTCACCAGCTATCTACGTATCTCTTAACTGTTGATGCTGTATCTACCAACTGTCCACGTATCCTCGCTATCCCAGGGTACTTTTAACTTTAAGTTGGGTCAGAGAGGTGGGAGTGACCACCTGCAAAGACTCTCCGATGCTTAAGTAAAATATTTATCCCTGAGATTGAGTAGTAAAAATCAAGTTTTTCTCTTTTTATGCTTATATGCCTCTCGTCCTTAGGGGGATGCATGGCTCATATATATAGTCCTCGAACTAAGAACCTCCTGGCTTTTAATCTCAAGACCGAGTATCTTTTTTCATCATGACTTACTCCAGAAATCACGGGCCATGGTTACCATAATTTCCCTTGCATTGTCGTGATCTGCTTTCTGTCATCCTCTATGACTCGAACCCGGCGGGGGTGAGATTTTGACAAGCCGCCGTTCTGTTAGGACGGTTTGCCCAATGCGCACACCTACCCAGGGTTGCATTAAATGCCCTGTCCGAGTTTGGAGCAGTGCGCTATCTCCAGTGATCTTCTTGGCGGAAGACCCTCGAGGCTCCTGAATCCCAGCTGTCGAGATAAGAATTAGACTAAGCCGAACCCGTTCAGGGTCTGGGATGGACTCTACCCTGGCCTCCGATAGCCCACAGGCCCATATGGTATCACGTGCGACTCGTGTGGCTTTTAAGCGGTCCTTATGGACATGTGTCGGCCAGTGTGCCCTCTGTGACTTGTTCTGATACTTAATCGTCCACGTGGCGCATGATCTAAGAGTAGGCCCCACAATTGCCCCTATTTCCCTATTTGATGGATTTGTATCCATCAAGTGGGGAAATCATGCCTCAGGTCTGACAATTCGGAGGGTACACGTGACTTATTACCGTCATTTTTTCCCAGTTATTGACACTGGTGCACGCTAACCCGTGTCATGATTTTTTCAAACTTTGAAGTCCCAGCGCTTCCGCTTCCTCGCACCGTTTTCCTCTAGGGGAGACTTTTCGGCTCGTCCTCTATAAAAGCCACGCTTGTGCGCATTTCTTACTTTACCAAAATCTCCAAGTGTTCTAGCTTTCCCAAATCTTAGGGTTTTTGAATCTTCCCTTTCCTAGAACCTTTTGCTCTCTTCGATCGCATCCAAGACAATGGCCCTGAACCAGAGTCAGAAGCCCTGCCATGTCACAGATTCTGAGTTGGGTTCGTTAAGAAGGTAGCTCTGCTTCCTTGGCTGAGTTACCTTACAAAGGGTCGAGGGCCTGGCAGACTGGTACCTTCGCCCCTCTGCCCCCGAAGGCTCCATCATCTTGGGGAGGAGGCACTTAGAATGACTGCTTTTTCCCCTTTCTTCCCTAGTCCACCAGTTCTTCAGCCTGACAAGGATTCACCCGATGCAACTGAATGCCAATAGGGTCATGATCCTGATGAGGCTCTCTGCTCTATCGGTTCTCTTCAACGTGCATATCAACCTGGAGGTGGTATTTTATGCCTACAAGCTCACCCTCATCTGTAAAAAGAGCTCTTACTCTACTTTCTACCTTCAACCGCTACTGGGACACCACGTTTTTTGGGGGTTACCGAAATCGGATAAGCAATGGGATTCCCACTCCAGGCTGTATGCCGTTAGAGGGGCGTGGTACTCCCCTTGGGTGAATGGAGAGCGTTTTCAAATTCCCCTATTTTTCCTGCAAGGTAAGTACTAAGTCGTGATTTTTGGGTCTACATGCACTTTATCCATCTTTACTCATGGTGTTTTGTCTTGCGCAGCCTCTATGGAGGAGAGCAGGTTCGAGCTGCGGCTGTCGGCGGGTCGGCTCAAAGAGCTGGAGGGAGCCGTCATCTTCGAGTCCTCTGGGGATTGCTGACACCTTCAGACCGTTCTGAATCCTCAGGTGATGAACATAATGCCGAGGATGGTTTCATACCTCCTCTTTCTACTAGACACATGGGTCATTACCAAGCACTTTTAGAGCTAGCTTGACGCCTCGGCTCTAAACTAGTTTCACCGGGATGAGCAGAGTCACATCACCATGGCAGGTCATCAGATCATGACCTCGAGCTAGTTAACAGGTCCCAATGACCTGGTGGCGTCGACCAGTCATGAACTTGAAGAGGCAGTGAAGCTCGTGACTGACGAGTGCATTAGGCTTTGACGAGAGGGAGCCGCTGCTGCCAAGAGGGTTAGGGGTGAGTTCATTTGTACCCTAGGGCTCTATTATTCAGATCATGGTAGCGTTCTAATCACGTTGCTTACTTTTTTAGGTTCGGATGCAGGCCCTTCGGTAGACCCCTCCCCGGTCAAGGGGGGTACTGTTGCATACATAGCTCGATCCAAGATCCCTGCTGGTTGGCGTCTGGTGGTGTCTTTGGAGGACAAGGTCGGGAGGCAAGGAGTTGTCACCCTAAGAATGGGCTTGAACGATGACTTAGAGGATTTGTTTTTGTTTGGGGGCAAAACACCCGCGGTGCCTTCTCCTGAGGCAAGTGGGCCCGCGGCTTGGGGGGCGCTGGCCGTAAAGATTGTGCATGGCGAAGGGGCGCTTTCAAGCCTGCCAGGGGAGAGTGATGCACTGACTTCCTCTGCCCCTAGCTCTGGTCCGAAGGCGAGTACGGGGTCTGGGACTGCCCGTTCCTGTGGGGAGATCACCGAGCTTAGCGAAGGGGCTCCGAGGTTAAAGTCTCGGCTGTCTTTCCCTTCCTCGGTGCCTACGAAGCGGGGTCGCGAAGTTAGCCCATATGAGGGGAAGGAAAGCCCGACAGGGAAAAAGGGTAGACCTGCCCTTTCGTCTGACAGTGACGATGATGGAGCTACCCTGACCCTCATGAGGAGAAGGAGGTCTGCGCGCGGTGGCCCGTCAAGAGGCATTGCTCAAGACAAGACCGAAAAATCACAGCCAAGTAGGTCTCCAAGGGGGGTAGCAGCCGAAGTAGTAGTAGTCGCTGTGGCTTCTTCTGCTGAGGATGTGCCATCCCAAGCTGTCGCCAAAGGCGTGCTTTACGATGCCCTACTTCCTACTGCCCCCACTTCTGCAACTTTGTGAGCATCGAAAGAAGCTACTGGAATGCATCTGGTGGGAGGAAAAGGTGTCTTCGCGATTGGTGGGGTAGAGTCACGTTCCTCAGACGTGGATAATACCTAGGGAGAGGTCCAGCTACAGAGTTTGAGCTGGAGGTGCTTTCCCTGGAGAAGGTAGAGCTCGTTGTCGGCTGCAGTATTACGCAGGTTTGGCTCGTTTGGCCGTCGCCTACATATTATGGGCATCTTTGCTGAAAACTGACTCCCCTTTCTCGTATTCTGTAGCTAGCCACCGTCTAATCCTTCTATTCCTCTCAGATCGGTGAGCTGAACGGGTAGCTGAACGTCTGCGCTGCAGTGGCCGAGTAAAGTGGGGTTACCCTTGCTACGTTGAGGACGGACTTCGACCTGTACCAGAGCTTAGATAAGGCTATGGTCAGTAGTGCGGTGGCCTACGCTTTGAGCATTGAGAGGGCCAGGCGTAAGGAGCTGGTCACCAAGCTAGCCGAGGCAGAGGGGAAGGTTCGGTCTCTCGAAGCTGAAGTCCCGGGTCTGCGCTCGGAGGCCGAGGCTGCCATGCTGGCCCAAGCTGAGCTCAAGGTCAAGGAGCAAGAGCTGTAGAACGTAGGGGCAGAGATGGGTCTGGCTTTCATTGCCCGTGATAAAGCCATCGACGAGGCCAAAGAGGCGAGGAAAGCCGAGGCGAAAGCAAAATTAGAGGCCCATTCTCTGTGGCACAGACTCGAAACGAGGTAATCCAACATCTTTACATGGATCATCATAAACTAGTGGAAACTCAAGTGGAGCTATCTCGTAGGCGCAGCAAAGATCTTGCCAATATTAACACTCTTTTGATCGACTTATCATAGTGGCAGGCGGAGCTGAGGCTAGCGGCACTGAGAGATACACTGGCGGACGCATTGAAGCTGAAGATAAGGTACTAGAGGTAGGTGGATATCCTTTCTGTGGAGAGCTATAGGTCTGGCTGGGAGAAAAAGGAGTTTGAAGGCCACGCAGAGGTGGTAATGCCAGGCCAGTTCGATGAGCAGAAAGGTGTCGAGAGGGATCATTATTCCGTCAAGTGCTACATGCAGCAATTAAGGGATAAGATTATCATTGTGTACCCTGCTGTTGTACTGAAGATGCTTGACGAAGAAAAAGATGAGCCTTCTGCATCTGTTTTCGTCGCTAGAGAGATTGTCCCCACTTCCAGTCTGCTAGAACAAGCCATAGAGGTCCCGGGGAGTCAGCTTGGCCCTGGTGCTTTAATCGGTGGAGGATTAAGTACGGTTGTCTTGTCTAGCGATGACTTCGACCCCAGTATTCTGTCCTCTGCCGAAGCTGGTCCGAGTGCCGAAGCCAGTATCGCTCCCCACGCCCGAGGTAATTAGGGCCCCTCGCTCTTTTATGTATTTATAAAGTACTAACTGTGTCATGTAAGGTCGACCCTCATTGCGAACGCCTGTCTAAATAATAAAAACGACGTATTTTTCTCATGTTTATTCTCTCTTTTTTTTGCATTTGTGTTCAGGGTCGGACATCATATACGATGTTATTCCCTTGTCGGCAGTTCGGCCGACTTCTAGGTCTGGCCCAATCATATATAATGTGGAGTTATTAGTGAATTCCCCCCATGCTGTGACTGACGAGATCAGCTCTGGGGATCAGAACGTGAGTTCCGGCTTGTCCGGTTTTGAGGATCTATAATTTCTGTTATAACTTGACTTAGTAGAATTTGATCCACGCGTATGGCTGAACTTCTCTGACCTTAAATGGGAACACGCTAGGAACTAGCTCCAGAGATTAGTCGACCACTGCTTGGACCCATCGCTGCAAAGGAAGAGGCCCGGGCTCGGCTCTTACCGGGAGAAAATGGGGTGTTACCACTCTGATGTATCCTTGCGAGTCCATCCAAAACCTGCTTCTTACAAATAAGGACACCTGGTCTGTGTCCATGTCGACTATGTGTCCTGTAATTCAAGCAATAATAAACAGAATTTTTGGTTTTAATTTGTGCTTTTGCATTCGGTCCTATCCGGGCTTACCTCCAATGGGTAGGCCTTAGCCCTTTCTACTTTCAGTCCATGCGTAGCTAAGGCATTCTCTGGGGAGGGTCTACTTCCAATAGGTAAACCCTGACCCTGTTTGCCTTTGGCTTACGCGTAGCTAAGGTATTCGCTGGGGAGGGTCTACCTCCAATGGGTAGACTCAGTCCCTGTTTTTACCTTTGGTTCACGCGCAGTTAAGGTGCCTACTGGGGAGGGTCTACTTCCAACAGGTAGACCCTGGCCCTGTTTTTGCCTTTGGCTTATGCGTAGCTAAGGTATTCCCTGGGGAGGGTCTTATCTCTCATCTCTTCCCCATCCCGCAGGTATCCCTTGAGGGTTGGTGGTAAATTTTTCGCTGCACTGCCTGTTGCCCTTCATACATCCTTTCGGGTTGTCGGCGAGCGACGTGGTTCCAGTCGTACGACCTTTGATAAAGTCTACTGGCGAGCATTTTTCTGCGCAGCTCTTTTCTCTTCGTACGTTTTCTTAGGCCATCGGCAAGTGTTTTATTGGGCAATGTGATTCCTATAGTATGATCGTTGTTGAGGTCTACCGGCAAGCATTTTATTATGCAGCTCTTTCCTCTTCGTACATTTTCTCGGGCCATCGGCAAGCATTTTATTATGCGATGTGATTCCCATAGTATGATCGTTATTGAGGTCTGCTGGCAAGCATTTTATTGCGCAGCTCTTTCCTCTTCGTACGTTTTCTCGGGCCATCGGTAAGAATTTTAGTGTGCGATGTGATTCCCATAGTACGATCGTTATTGAGGTCAGCTGGCAAGCATTTATTGCGCAGCTCTTTCCTCTTCGTTCGTTTTCTCGGACCATCAGCAAGCATTTTATTGTATAATGTAATTCCCATAGTACAATCATTGTTGAGGTCTGCTGACAAGAATTTTATTGCGCAGCTCTTTCCTCTTCATACGTTTTCTCGGACTATCGGCAAGCATTTTATTGCGCGATGTGATTCCCATAGTACGATCGTTATTGAAGTGTGCTGGCAAGCATTTTATTACGCAGCTCTTTCCTTTTCGTACGTTTTCTCAGGCCATCGGCAAGCATTTTTATTGCGCGATGTGATTCTCATAGTACGATCGTTATTTGAGGTCTATTGGCAGACTCTTTTACATAGCAATCCAATGGATAAGTTCGTGTAAGAGACAACCTGACCTGTTTAGGAGTTAAGCTATTTAACAACACAAGCATTTACATGTATCTCATACGTAGCATTTTTTTAAGTGCTGGGCATTCCATGTGTTAGGTAGGCTCTTCCTGGTCTTGAGTTCTTTTAGGACGTACGCACCATTATCAAGCGCCTTAATCACCTTGTAGGGCCCGACCCAGTTAGAGTCAAGCTTCGAGGAGTTTCCTATTTTGAACTTCAAGTCCCACTTTCCAGCGTTAAACTGATGAGCGCTAATCTTTTTTGCATAGTAAGACCTAGCCTGCTAGTGGTACGAGGCCAGATGGACCAGAGCCATGTCCCTTATTTCTTCCAAGATGTCTGTGTTGCAGCTTAGCTATTGCTCGTTCAATGAGGCATCTCTTACCACTTCGGAGCGAAGGGTCGGGAGGCCGATCTCGGTCGGGATCATAGCCTCTGACCCATAGACCATGGTGAATGGTGTTCTTCCCGTTGACCTCTGCTCCGTGGTCCGATGGGCCTACACGACGGCCGGTAGCTCTTCTAACCACCTTCCTTTAGCCTCCTACAGGTTATTTTTTATATTGCTGAATATGGCCTTGTTTGTAGCTTTTGCTTGGCCGTTCCCTTGACGGTAGCTTATGGATGAGAAGCTGAGTTTTATGTCATACAACTCACATAGCTCCCTAAGCTCGGCATCTGGAACTGCGTGCCATGATCAGTGTGTATCTCTTTTGGGATTCCGTCTCAGTAGATTATGTTTTTCCAAATGAAGTTAATCATGTCTGCTTTATTGACGGTCGCGTAGGCTTCAGCTTCTACCTATTTGGTGAAATAGTCGGTGGCCAACAAAACATATCTTCTTCGTTTTGGACTCCTAGGGAGCTTTCCGACGATATCTAAACCCCACTTAGTGAAGAGCCATAAAGTTATGTTTGAATGGAGCTCTTCCACGGGTTGGCGTTTCAGGGGGGCGAACCTCTGGTACTTATCACAGTTCTTGACGAACTGGGCCACCTCGGTCATCATGTAGGGCCAGAAGTATCCAGTTGTCAAGGCCTTGTGGGCGAGGCTACGCCCGTCAGAGTGGTTGCCAAACGCTCCCTCGTGGATTTCCTCTATCAGTTTCTGCGCCTCCACGGGGCCTATGCATCTCAGCATTGGTCCCATTGTCGATCTTCTGTACAGTCAGCCCCTCACCATCGAGTATCAAGCGGCCTTCAGCCTGATCGACCTTGCTTTTTGGGGGTCCGCGGGCAGGTTTCCCGACACTAGGTATTGGGTGATGGGTCTTATCCAGCCTTCATCTTAAGAATCAGTCGCGAACACGTGGCGTGCGGGGGTTTCCAAAGGGTCTCTCATATTTTCGCGCTCTAGTATAATCTCTGTGTGTTCGGTCGCCCCCCCGATTGACGCGCTTCTAGCTAGCTCGTCGGCCTTTTGGTTCATCTCCCTGGGAATCTGTTCGATATTGAAGCTGTTAAAGCAGGCTTTTGCCCTTATTACCCTGGAGAAGTACCTGTATAATCTTTGCTCTCTTACTTCGAAGTCTCCCCTGACCCATCCCATGATCAGCTGCGAGTCGGTCCTTACCACAATGTTCTCCACCCCGAAGTGCAGAGCCAGCTCAAGGCCTTGTAGCAGTACCTCATACTCCGCCTCATTGTTCGTTGCCTAGAAACCAAGCCTCAAAGCTTTATCTACCTTGACCCCTGATAGGGTCTGCATGACTATCCCGATACCTGACCCCGAGGCGTTCGTGGATCCATCGGTGTAGAGGGTCAAGGCTGAAGGGATGTGAGTTGAAGAGGTCTAGAGCGGGTCGTGCGGCTCGCCGAAGGACTGGATTTCCACTAGGAAGTCTGCCATGACTTGCCCTTTCTTCGCCACTCGAGGCTGATACTCGATGTCATATATCCCCAACTCGATGGCCCATTTGGTCAGTCATCCCGATAGGTCCGGTTTGGCAAAAGATTTATCAGATGGGAAAGTCTGTATACACTGTAACCGAGTGTGCCTCGAAGTACTGCCTTAGTCTTTTCTTAGCATTGACTAAAGCGAGAACCAGTTTCTCTGCCATACTGTATCGTGTCTCGGTGTCTAAGAGCACGTGGCTTGTGTAAAACACTGGCTTTTGCTTCCTGTCTTTCTCGACGAACAGTACGGCGCTGATCACTACCTCAGACACTGCCAAATAAGCATACAAGTGCTGCCCTTCTGCTGGAGAAGCCAGGATAGGTGGGTGACTTAAATATAGTTTGAGCTCTATCAGCGCCTTATCCTGCTCCTCCCCCCAGACGATTGTGGAGCTCTTCTTTATGTACTGGAAGAAAGATTTACATCGGTCAGACATTTTGGAGATGAATCGGCTGAGTGCGGCTATCTTTCCGGTTAAGCGCTGGACCTCCCTAATCGTCGAGGGTCTCTGTACATCTGTGATTAAGGACAACTGGGTCAGGTTGGCCTCAATGCCCTTTCTACTCACGATGTGCCCTAGGAACTAGCCAGAGGACACCCAGAATGTGCATTTATTAGGATTCAGACGCATTCGGTAGTACCTCAGAATCTGGAAACATCCGTCTAGATGGTCCAAATGGCCTAAAGCTTCTTTGCTTTTTACGACCATGCCATCGATGTAGACTTCCATCGTCTTTCCCAAAAGCTTGGCAAACATTTTGTTCATGAGCCTCTGGTATGTCGCCCCCACATTCTTTAAGCCAAAAGGTATGCGTCTATAACAGTATAAACTCCTCTCTGTAATGAACATCGTATGGATCTGGCCTTTCTCATATAGAGGGATCTGGTTGTATCCAGTTTAGGCATCTAGGAAGCCCATCCTATCGAATCCTGTCATCGCGTTAACTATTTGATCAATCTTTGGCAGGGGAAAGCTATCTTTCGGGCAGACCTTGTTCAAATTGGTGAAATCTATGCAGGTCCGGTCATCACCGTTTTTCTTCTTCACTACCACCAGGTTGGAGACCCAGCATAGGTATGCGCACTCTATGATCAAGTTATTTTCCAGTAGCTTCTCGACCTCCTTGTTGATCGCCCTATTTTTCTCTAGCGCAAACCTTCGGGGTTTCTGCCTGACCAGAGGAAAATTAGGGTCTATGTTTAGTCAGTGGCAGGCACATGCGGGGTCTATTCCGGGCATGTCATCATGGGACCACACGAAGACGTCACCGTTCTGCCTAAGGAATTCCAACAGCTCACTCTTTTCTTCTTCGAATGGTAGGGCCTCGATCAAGACCATTTTCTTCGGTACTGCTTCCTTCAAAAGGACTGCCACCAGTTCCTCGATCGTGGTCTCTGGCCCATCAGGCTCCTCTTCGATCCGCTTCATGTACGCTGGCAGGTGGTCCTCTGATTACTATCTATCCCCTATCCAGATGTTCGTGCTCGGGTCGGTCCCCCTCAAAGCGGTCGCGAAACACTTCTTCGCAGAGGTTTGGTCTCCTTTGATGTCTATCGTATAGCTACCATCCCTCGATTGGCATCTTAGGACCTGGTGGAGGTGACCCTATGCAAGGCATGGATCCAACTTCTCCCCATGATGACGTTGAAGGGGGATTGGCAATCGATGACGACAAAGTCTACGTCCAGGCACCTCTCCACAGTATACACCTTTAGAGTTACAATGCCCAAGGGGCTGACCTCAGTGCCGTTGAATGCGAACAGCAGCTAACAGGTCGGCCTGAGTGTTCTCCGACTCAGGCCCATGTTCTCGAATGTACTGAGGAACAGGATGTCGACACTACTCTGGCCGTCGACCAGGACCCTTCTGACCAGCGCGGAGTCGATCTACAGCTTAATCACCAGGGGGTCATCATGAGGTAGGCGCACCGTGGCCAAGTCTTGCTGGGTGAAGGTGATGGGGGCGGTCGAGGCATAACTTTCTCCCGTCGTCAAGTGGTTTACGGAGTGCCCCATGCCCCTTAGGCGCTTTACCCTCTCTTCAGTTTTTTTCTGGCATTTTTCCTTCTCATCTTGAATCTGGGTAGGCTTTGGTCTTCCTATGATTGACGGCACTATTCTCAGAGCCTGATCTCCCGATCCAGAGGTTTGGCTCTGCTTCCCTCTTTCGGGCCTGGCGGCGCGCTTCTTGGATTGGTTTCCACCTATCTTCACATACTGCTTCAAATTGCCAGCATGGATCGCCATCATATCCTGTACATAAAGGCTACGATAGTTGATGGTATCATGCTCGTGATCTTTGTGAAATTGGCAGTACCTGCTCTTGTTCTTTATGTGCTCAGGAACACCGAACTTGGGCGGATCTTTGAAAATGCCCTTGTCTTTGATCTGGAGGTAGATCACATCGATCAGTGTGTTGAGCTTGTACTTTAGCAGAGGTTTCTTAAATGTTTTCCTCCTCTTCCAGCTCTCTTGACTGCCTTAGGTTGGGGCTCCTTGCTCTGGAGCCGCCCCCTGGGATGGCATAGACCTCTTCATTCTTTGCATGGCCAGGGTTTGCGCCGGTGCTGTTGTTATCGTGGTGGAGGCCTTAGGTGCTTTCTGATGGCTATCCAGCACCCTAAAGACCCCTTCCAATTTTTCCTGGATGTCTGCCATGTCGTATGGCAAATTTAAGAGCAGATGGTCCGACAGCATCAATCCTGGCTGTAAGCCCTTGACGAACAAGCTCGCAGCTTGGGTCGAGTTAGCATTATGCACTAAGGACATTACCTCTAAGAAATGTGACAAGTATTCCCTTGAAGACTCACTCACGGATTGCTCTAACCGGTCGAGGTCTCGCATGGTTTTCTGTTGCTTTTGGATGCCCATGTATTATTTTAAGAAAAGTTTGCAAAAATCTCCAAAGCCATTTATAGACTTCTTCGGGAGTTGTCTGAACCACAACAAGGTTGGCCCTGCTAGGGTGGTAGAGAAGACTTTGTAGGTCACAGCCTCATCCCTGGTCTCCATGGCCATCTTCTGTTGAAAATGGTATATTTGGTCGAGGGGATCGGTCTTCTCCTCGAACGGTCTGAAGGTCGGGATTGTGAAGTCCTTCGGCTTGGACTCCAACTTGATCCAATCGGCAAAGGACGTCTGGTTGATCCCTTGCACAGTCTGTCCTGCAAGATCATTGGGGGTCTGGCTGTGATGGGCTCCGAGTCTCTTACTCAGCTCCCCCATCATCTCCTGTTTCCAGTTGGGAAACGCACCTTTGGGGCTCTCCTGGTACCTTCCATCCATCATCGCTCCCGCTTGGAAAGGCCTTGTCTGACTTTGTCGTTCCCTCTGCGCCTGCGATTTGGACGGGGCTGGGACTTCCCTTGGCGGTTGACCCCTATACTCTTGCTAGACTTCTTCGTCGAAATCCTCCCTTCGCCTGCTCCTAGCTTCGCTTGCCAACAGCCTTCGAAGCGAGCGTTATCTCTATGAACTTCTGCGACTTCATTTTTTAGGCCCAGGACGGCCTCGTGGGCTATCTCTACCTTCTTGTTTGCTTCTGCCAAGGTGACAAGCATTTGGTCCAGCTTTTGCTCCAGGTTGGGTCGTGTCTCCTGGGAGCTTCCTTCAGCATCGGGACGTATGCTTCTCGTTGCCATTCTTAAGGGTGCCATCCAGTATCGTATGGTTTTTTTGTTCAGTAAGAGTGTGGTCGTGAGACTCTTACTCTTTCTCTCACGCTCAGCATTCCCATAGACGATGCCAAACAGTTGGGGCGATCTTTACCAGCTGTCCATGTATCTCTTAGCTGCTGATGCTGTATCTACCAACTGTCCACGTATCCTCGCTATCCTAGAGCACTTTTAACTTCAAGTTGGATCAGAGAGGCGGGGGTGGCCACCTGCAAAGATTCTCTGATGCTTAAGTCAAATATTTATCCCTGAGATTGAGTAGTAAAATTCAAGTTTTCTCTTTTTATCTTATATGCCTTTCGTTCTCAGGGGGACGTATGGCTCATATATAGTCCTGGAACTGAGAACCTCCTGGCTCACAATTCCAGGACCGAGTACCTTTTTTCATCATGACTTACTTCAGAAATCATAGGCCATAGTTACTATAATTTCTCTTGCATCGTCGTGACCTGCTTTCTGCCGTCCCCTATGACTCGAGCCCGATAGGGGTGAGATTTTGACAAGCCGCCGTTCTGTCAGGATGGTTTGCCCAATGTGCACACCTACCCAGGATTGCATTAAATATCCTGTTTGGGTCTGGAGCAGTGCACTGCCTCCACTGATCTTCTTGGCGGAAGACCCTCGAAGCTGCTGACCCCCAACTGTCGAGGTAAGAATTAGACTAGGCCGAACTCGTCCAGGGTCTGGGATGGACTCGGCCTTGGCCTCCGACAGCCTATGGGCCCATATGGTATCACGTGCGACTCGTATGACTTTTAAGCGGTCCTTATGGACACGTGTCAGTCAGTGTGCCTCCTGTGACTTGTTCTGCCACTTAATTGTCCACGTGGCGCATGATTTAAGAGCGAGCCCCACAGAGATTATGCCCTAAAATCATGTAATTGAATACTGGATTTTGCTAAATTAATAAATAAAATTTCCTTTTGTGACATTTGTTTATATTTTTTATGCAATTTAAATATTATATTATTTTCTTAATCATTAATATGATATTAAACTAAATATATAATTGTTATGTACAATATCAAATTTCTATTAGATCGTCTGGATTAGCTCATAACCACTAAATTGGATCACTGACATAGAAGAAGAGAATATGCTACTATCGCGTTTGGACCACGGCTGACCAAATACTAATGGTCCACGCTTACTAATAGTATTTGAGGAGTAAAATAATTAATTTCAATTATTTCATTGTGGTGATAAATATTACATATAGGATTAGATTTCTTATTAATATCAAATAGTTTTTAATTATGAGATAATTAAAAAATAAATTTCTCAAAAGAATTTATCACATGATAATTATATTAGTCTTTACAAAATTACTATTAGATATTGTTTTGATAAATAAGGACATTACTAGATAGTGTTTAAAATGACAAGAAAACTATTAGATAGTTTTTAACATAAAAGAGAGAAGTCCACAAGGAGTGAAACTCCTTGTGCTACATGCCTTAGTACCGGGAGATTTCCTTGTGGTTGGCGTGTGAGTCTTGTAGTAGGAATGAGAAATCCACTTTACACATATCTGCCTTCTCATATTTTTTTGTAGACAGTTTTTCATAGTTTTTTAGAGAGAAAAGTTGTTGCACTCATCTGTTGCGACCAAAAAGCAAGAACAAGAAAAACACTCATCACCATAAAAATTCCTCTTTCTTTTAATAAACGCCCACATGTCTGGTCGTTGATGCCATAGTTTGAAAGATTTGAAGAAATCAAAGAAAACATGGAATCATCCTAATCACTTGAAAAGATAAATTGTTCCTATCTTAATTAGTTTGTTAGATTAATATAATTGGTTAAGATCTTTGTATTTTTATGAGCCTTTATATTTTTAGAAATTTTTATAATTTATAATCTTTCGTTACAATTGTTTTCAAAATCTACATATAAACCGATAAATACTAAGACTTACTTCCAGAATGGAGATGGCCAATTCAACTGATAGAAAACACAAAGAAAACACACATTTTTAACTATACTAAAAACACTTTGTAATCTTGCCACAATTATCGATAAATTGATTTAGTGGATGTAAGTTATCTTTTTCCAATCGAATCATTAGAAATCTCTTATTTTCTACTATTTCAATCATTTTTATCTAACAATCAGGGATAAATCTATGAATCCTGTTATTAACTAGTTTTGTTATTAACTAGTTTAATACGTCAATAATTTGTCACTAGAAGGAGAGGAACGAACTCCGCTGATCCAGTCGTTCATTGTTTGTTATTCGTTTGCAAGATTAATCGTGGTGACCAAGAGAACAAGTAAATGTCAGGTAGCTATAACAGTTGCTGACACTGCCACGCCTATAGCTGACAAAGCTCTTGCTGATATTGTTAACGCTGTAAATACTATTAATGCACCGTAAAACAAAATCGTTAAAAAAGCCCTGCAAAGAATATCACCATAATCAAGAGGTGGAGCCACTAGAAATATCCAAGAGGCCCGTAAAAGAGTTGGTTTCACCCGATTTCGAACCCATAACAAATAGCCTACCAGATTTACAGGTCAGACAACTATATCATGAAGAAGTTTTAGGAGACTCCAGGTGGCTGTCACATCCATCCGCGCATTGATCAAGGAGACCACATGCTTAAGAGTGGCCCATCAAGAGCGTTCATCTGTAACTCAATGCTAAGGTTGTCTCTAATCTGTAATACTAAAATCATGCCATCTTTACACTAAAATAGTATAATTTTCACGCTGTTTTATAAGTTGAATTCTAAATCATCGTATCAAAAATTACACTAAAAAAATATTTCCTTTCTATTCTTTATCCTTTTGGGTCTTTCAATAATTAATTTATTTTGCAAACTACTATGTCTATATATTACTTGATATATTATTTCAAATTATTGGAAAAAAAATATTCTAATAAATTAAAAATACCAAAAATTAATAAATTACTTTTAATCAACTAAATATTGCATTTAATAAAATACTAGGGGAAAAAATACAACGTTTAATACCACAAATAAGACAAAATGGATTACATTAGCTGGGGAAAAAAAATCATAGTTCCACAATAGTCGACATTTAATTATCCGAATTAGTATATTTATTCTACAAATGATTAATTAATGTATTTTGAAGTGTAATGTGAGCCTCTTTATGCTAGATTTGTCTATGTCAGGCAAAAAATTTTTGAAACTAGGTATTTATTTTTGAAACTAGGTATTTTTATCTACCACCATCTCAACTTTTGGAGTTAGAGCTTCTATCGAATCATTAATTAGTACATCAACATAATGATCATTCTCAATTATCATATTGCACACAGTCATTATATCATGTGCTGCACATTTTATTTTCCAAAAATATGTTGGTCTTGCCACAATTGTAAATTGTGATTGGATAACTCCAAATGAACGTTCTAAGTCTTTTCTGCAAGACTTGTTTCTATGCAAATAATTATTTTTTTAGGCCTCGTGGATCATAAATTGCTTGGACAAGAGTAGACCATTTTGGGTATATGCCATTTGCTAAATAATAACCAATATTGTATTCTTTTCCATTAATGACACAATAAGCAGGAGGAGCAATACTTTTAGTTTATGCCTTATTTGTTAAAACCTTATTGGAAACTTAGCTATGTTGTTATTGTTTTAGTTTATGTTGTATTTGCTAAAATGTTATTGGAATTTTAGTTTATATTGGTATTTAGTGTTAATTTTTCATATATTATGAAGTTTTTAGAACAAAGATTTTAATAATTAATTATATTTTAATAATTATTAATACTTGTATTATTTAGTTTAAATTATAATCAAATTAAATTAAATATGGAATAAATTAAATCATTATAGATAATAAAGGTTAATAAAAAAGGATGTATTGGAAATAAATATGTAGAAAATTATAAAAGTGGGGAAATAAAAAGTTTGAATAGTATAATTACACCAAATTTGGTGTAATGAATAGTATTACACCAATATACTAAATGTTACATTTTTTAACACCAAAATGGTATTTTGCACTAATTTGATACAAAGTTGGAGATGTCTATCATAATAAACAAAGAAGGCCATCGCTGACTCTTTAACAATTACGTACAAATAGTTAGGGGATGTGACAGAGATACTCATAGAGCAAATCCACTAGCTACTAAAGGATGAAGGCCAACCAACAAAACGAAGAGACTCGGGAAACAAAACTCTACCAAGTAGGAGTACAGTGTTCGAAAGAGTTGGACAAACCACCGGAGATCTACATCAAGAGCAAGGAAGAGATCTCTGTGATAAATTGTACTATAATCGTGCATAATAGTCGCATTTAGTAACCAGAAAAAGCTCTTACACCTAATGTTTGAGAAGGTAATATCCCATTTGAGGAAGAGCTTGCTCAAATGCAGGACGACCTAAATTGCCTGGTTACTATACAAGAAGAATATCATGTCAAAGGAGACTATTCTTCCTTTTATAGCTGAAATCCAAAACGAGCACACTACTTGTTACAAATTTTTAAGCTACACATATTAAATTGTAACTAAATATTATGTTTATGTAACAATACAATATTAATTACCCACAAAATACTCTAAATATTTCCATTAAATATTTCACCAAAAATTCAAATAGATTTAATCTAAAAATTTAAATTTTATAGCTAATTATTGTTGACAAAAAAAAAATTGTGGTTAAACCATTAATTTTAGGATACAAAAATTTATTTGTCACTATATCTTTTAAATCCAACATTTCGTTTATTTATACCAAAAAGAAAGTCAATAAAACAAATTTAGTTACAATTGAAAAAAAAAAAAAGCCTTGATCTCTCTCTCTCTGGGCGACCGTATATACTTCACCGCCGATGATTAGTAAAAAGCTTTGATCTCTCTCTGTCTCGGCGACCGTATGTACTTTACTGCCGATGATTAGTATTTTGCCGCCGACTAATCAGCCACTAACGATCCATACTATGCAACAATCTGTCTTCTGTGTTTTCAGGTTCATTCTCTGATTCAGATCCTTGAGTCATCAGCTTTAGACCTAGTTTAGCTCTGTATGTTCATGGTGATTTTAGATCTTTTTGATTTCTTGTATAATTATCTTATTTCGACATTTCAATTTTCCTTGACCAAATTTTGATGATTTATCTCATCTAGATTTTGCTTTGATTATCGTCACATTATGGGTCATATAGTCTTGAAAATCTAGTTAGTTGTTTTATTTTGGCAAGAATTTTACTCTTTCTATACGATTAATTTGAGTTTTGTTAATCATGTTATGAACTTAATTCATTATTTTTAGGCTTTTTATTAGCACAACTCCTTGAATTCGGAATAATTCAATAAAATTAACTCTAACTTAATTTTTTAGAGCCAAACTCCTGAACTCAGAATAATTTAGTAAAATTAATTTGAATTCAATTTTTTAGAGCAAAATCTCTTAAAGTTCTTTAATATTAGAGTAAAATTCCTTGAAGTCCCGTAATATTAGTTTTGTCAGAAAAAAAATATTTATGTTAGTTTTGTTTACTATTAAGTCTTTATTATCTTATTTATAACTTTTAGATCATCAGTAATATTTTTTTTCACATTAATCCATTTTAATATTTTCTATCCAAAATTATTGTCAATTAGTACTTGCCCAAAAAGTGCTCGTTTTAGCAGTATTTTAAAAAAAATAGAAAAAGAATTGGGAAAAATAAAAAATAAAAAAAATAATCTTGAGAACCTAAAAACCATAATAAGAGAATAAGGACTTAATAGTAAAAAAATCTAACATAAACATTTATTTTTGTAACAAAACTAATATTAGGGGACTTCAATGAGTTTTACTCTAATATTAGGGGACTTCAGGGGGTTTTGGTCTAAAAAAATTGAGTTCAAGATTAATTTTACTAAATTATTCTGAACTCAGGAGGTTTTTTCTAAAAAATTGAGTTCATGGTTAATTTTATTGAATTATTCGAGTGTTAAGGGGTTTTAGCAAAAAAAAGTCTTATTTTTAACCCAAATTGTTGTTCTTTTAATTGAATTTTTTCAGTATTGGTCGATGCTTTAGATCTTTTTTCAATTATAATAATGGGGCATATTGGATTGTAGCTTAGTGAATTTAACCAGTTAATTTAGTTTTGGCCTCACTACCTCTAGTTGTGTCTCCATAAAGTTCTCAATCTTTCCAATGAACGTTGAAATAGGTTGACGAGGTTCATGAACTGAAAATTTAATTATAAAACAAATCAGGCTTGTTGGTATTTGGTGAAGTTTTGGAAGGTTTTGAAATATTAATTGTTGTGATTAATTGGGAATACTAACAATGCGATTGATTGTTGTGTTTGAGTATACTGATAAAGGGAATTTTATATTTTTGGAAATGGTCTTAGGATTTTATGTTTATTAGAAGGCTCTGTATTGTTCAAGCTGTGAAAAATGTTTCAATCTTTTGGTGTTGTGTTATAGTATGTGATTGATAAAAAGCACAAATTTCTCCGGAATGAAAGGCTGGAGAATCTAGATATGAATGGTGTATATTGTTTCATTTCCATTTTTTGGTGGAAGCCCTATATTTTTGTTTAATGAGTACTAATGCAAATCAGGGAATTCAATTTTGTGACCCGACTATGTTTTTGCCTCATTTAAAACACTTGCCAATTGAATTGTTTTTCCAGATAAGTTTTGTATTTACTGATTACTAGCTACAGAAATGCTTCAAGGGGAGAAAGGTAGAGGTAGCTGAATGTTCTAAGCTACGAGAACAATTCTGGATAATATGGCAAGTTTTTGCCACAATGTGGACAGGTAACGAACTTTAATTTTCTTTTCTTTAATTTTAATAGCATGAAGATTGTCTGGATCTTATGTTAAGTTCATAAGTGTAGATAAATACATTTTTAGTTCTTTGAAACTCCCTTTTGACTATGGTCTTTCGTTGGACTAAGTAATTACAATGCTTTTTTTCTTTAATGCTTGAAATGCTGGTGATATTTCTACTCTTATGGAGACATGCCGATTAGTTCAGTAATTTGTCCGACATAGTGTTGCTTTTATTCTCTCTCTCTCTCTCTCTCTCTCTCTCTCTCTTTATTATTATTTTTTATTTCCTGTTTTACTTGACGTGCTATTATATATGATATCTTATTTAGTTTTGTTATTTTTTTCTCGTTTCATTCTGCGCTTCCCTTGTTGTTTGATGTTCTCGTTGATTTTGAATGGGCTCGTGAAACATGACATATTCTGAGCATATTTCGTGGGTATTGATTTCTCGTCCGAGAATACTTTGGTGGACAGAGTGAAGCAAATTGCATACATTTTTAGCAAGGCTATATATCGAAATGGGTTGACTTCATAAGCACTTTGTTTTAACTTGTTATTATGGGGTTTGAATCAGATGTGTTATTTATGTGTGTAATTATGTCCTTGGTTTGATTACCTAATTTCGTATGAGATTTATGAGATAATTCTTGGCACTAGTATGGTTGTTGCAAATTTCTGGTCTACTAATGCATTTATACTATATATTATTGTCTTTTCAGCATATTAATTGTAAAGATACTAAAGTTTATATCAACGTTGATTATGCACATTGATCATGCTCAATGATCTTGATTCTCTTACGTTTCTTGTTGCAATATATTGAACATTGATCATGCACATGGATATGGGAATTTGCTATTGAATTTATCAAACTAATCGTACTCTTTTTTTTTTTTTTTTTTCTTTTTCCATTTAGTTTGGGGATGCGGGGATTTGAAATCGCGCCCTCCATATTAGGAGGAACTATTGTTACTGTTTTTCTTATTTGGCTGAATTGGTAAACTTATCTTTGAAATAACTAACCAACATGCCCTGGCTCTTTTAAGGTTCATGTGATGCATTATGAGCTTTCCTCAATTTAGGTATATTCTTGCCCTGGCTCTTTTACACAGCTTGTAAAAGCTTGTATGGTTACAGAACTTGAGTGTTGAAATGTTTCTTTTGGTACTTCTGTATAGAAATTAACAATACAGGGGAATCTTTATTTCATTGCAATGTTTACAGAACAAATTTTGCAGTTTTAGCTACAATTTTTTTAGCTTTAGCTACAAATTATTTATGTAAATTAATTCATTTGATTAACATATTAAATGTAAAAACTAAGTTTTAAATGGATAAATTGGTCGTTTGACCATACTTTAAAAAAGAATTCAATTAATTAAATATATATATATATATGCACGTCTGTCTGTCTCTCTCTCTTCCCTCTCCCCAAACTCACTCTCACCCTCTCTGTATCTCTCGCTCATTCTCGGCTGAAAGGAGGTGGAGGAACGCCGGGTCACCATGGCCACCATTCGGCCTGCCAGACCGCCGATGAAGCTCCCCAACACTACCTACTGCCTACACCGACCGTCCTCAGCCATCGTTGAGCCTTCCGTCGCCATGAAACGTCATTTTTCGCCGTGAGGAATTTTTATTTTCGGTGTCGTTTTGGGCCGTTTCAGGCCGTGTTCTTGGGCCTTTTGGGTTTGTATTATGAGAGGAACCTTAAGATATCTTACGATCCCATTTTACCCAGGTTAAAAGTTAGCATTTTTGTGTATTTTTGAGCTCGAGTTTGACTTTTAATTTGAATGTTAGATTTCATTTTTGTTGTTATTTGTGCAATATACTCAGAAAATGGTGAAATTTAATATATATATATATATATATATTTATTAGCTATATTTGATGATTGACATGAAAATCAATATCTAACGGTTTAGATTTTATCTAGATTTATGTGCCACCGGTTCAGTATCAGCCTAGATCTGAATTAGTCGAGTTATATATTTAACTTAGCAAATTTAGGCATTAAGAATTCAACGAAGAGGTCTACTTATTGATTTAAAGCTCCGTTGACAAATTAATTTTTCTCAAGTGAGCGATCGAGAGCGTGAAATTAGTTCATGACCCTCTGAGTGATCGTCCAACGGCATCTTGAGGATCCCATAGTGTGGTATCACTATTCTAGTGAAGTAGACATTTGGTTACCTCTCTTTTACATCATTTTTGAATAAAACTTATTTTCTGCAATATATGAGAATAAACATGATTTTAGAATTTTTAAATATCTATGATGGAATTGAATGATATGATTTATATATTGGATTATTCTAGAACTTTTCTGAGTGATAGTTACTTTTGGAATATATTAAAATAGGGTCGTTATACTATCTATTTTTCAATAAAATTCAATTAATCATTTTATTCAAAATCAGAGCATCATTTGAACTTAAATTACCACATAGTTATTTTTAAATATTAGTTCAGAGTACACGTGTCATAGGATCACATATGAGTACCAGATTAACATTATGGGGTTTTCATAGTGTGGTGCTATGGCTCCAATGACGGTACAGAGTCCGTTAACTCGCACTGTGTTTTTCTTCTGATTACCTCCCATTTGGTAGGCATAGACAATGCAGTTGTTCCTCCAAGTTTGATAGGCGACACACAGGTGTCCCTTCCGATTATGAGCTAGGTGTCAAGCAAGCTGTATGGTACACGTAATGCCAACACCCCCTAGTTTTCATTGATGAGAGGTGGTGAACTCATGGGTATGAGCGGGCTTGTATCATATGTTTATGGACTGATTAGTTTTTGTATTTCATGTTTTCCTATATATATTTATATGCATATACCTATATAGATTATCAGTTTTAGAAATGGATATATGTATGTATGCATATGGTTTTGCAAAAAGTTATTTTAAGATTAAACTAACCATGCATGGATTCTTCATCACTAAAAAAGGTCTTTAAATGAGGTAACAGTTTCTCTACTAAGCTTATGAGCTCACCACCCTACTTTCCTTCCTTTTAGGTGATTGTTTATCCGAGTTAGTTGTATCGATGGCTAGGCAAGTTACTTGGCTTACGTCTGCTTTTACTCTCATTCCTCTTTTGTTGGTCCCTATCCCTTGTCCTATTCTCTTTCATATTTAACTGTTTTGTCACGTTCTTTGATTCTACTAAGTGAATGTATGATTGAGGATTTGGTATATAAATGGGACATTATGATTCTCAATGAGTATACTTTCAATGTTTTAAGTTCTTGGAATTTTGATTAACTTGTAAATTAATTTTTGGACTTTTTGACTCAAAATTTGCGAACTTCATTTTAATCAATATTAAAGTTTTTATCAAACCAAGTTTTCTTAGAAATTAAATATGTTTTATTGAATGTTAATTGGTATATCTACTTTTATAAATTAAACTAAAGATGATCCCCTTTTTACATAAAGTTTCTAATGATTTGAGCACTAAAATGGAAAACTCAAATACTTGGTTTTTTTCCAAATTTTTTATTTATTATTATTTGTACTCAAAATTACTAAAAGTCATAGTCCTTGATTTTCAGTTTTAGCATTAAAAGATGCTCATGTTAATATATAAATAAATTTTATGTACAAATTAGTTCACGTAATTAACATTTTTAAAGCTACTCTTATTTACCAATGAATAAAGCTACTCTTATTTACCAATGAATAAAGTTGATTCCCACCTATGAGCAGCTAGATATCTTGATGTAATAAAAATAATTTTATCAAAATCATTACTATAATTACCAAATATATTCATCATTTTACCACTATTATAGATGTTTGAGTTCATGAAGAATCATTTAGTTCTAAAAAGCTCAAAATAAATGCTAAGTTACGAAAATAAAAATGGCGCGTAAAGGTGCTTAGCCTTAAGCGAGCTTCAAGAGACGTAAAGGTCTCTCTAATTTTAGAAAATGCCAAAATATCTTAGATATAAAATTTCTTAAACTTAGTATTTAATTATATATTTAGAACTTGATTTTAATACTTTGCGCATAGACGTCACGGTTCTATATATATTACTCTTTCGTATAAGGATGCTTGGTCTTGAACAAACTTCAAGAGACATAAAGTCTCTTTAATTTTAGAAAAGGTCAAAATAACTTAAATATAAAAATTTACAAAATATCTTAAATATAAAAATTTTTAAACTTAATATTTAATTGTATATTTAGAACATGATATAAGTTCTAATGTTTTGTGTATAGACATCACAGTTTTATATATATTACCTTTGATATAAGGATATTTGGTCTTAAGTATGCTTCAAGAGATATGAAGTCTCTTTAATTTTAAAATATCAAAATTTTTAAACTTAATATTTAATTATGTATTTTGAACATGATACAAGTTTCAATTCTTTGTGTATAGACATCACGGTTCTATATATATTACCTTTCGTATAAGGATGTTTGGTCTTAAGAAAGCTTCAAGAGATCAGAGATGTAAAGGTCCCTTAAATTTTAAAAAAGATTAAGATATCTTAAATATTAAAAAATCTAAACTTAATATATGACTATATTTAGAATATGATATAAGTTTTGATGTTTTATGTATAGGCATCATAGTTCTATATATATTATCTTTCGTATAAAGATGCTTGGCCGTAAGCAAACTTCAAGAGACATGAAGTCTTTTCAATTTTAGAAAAAGTTAAAATATATTAAATGTCGAAAATTTTAAACTTAGTATTCATTTATATGTTTAGAACATGATACAAGTTCTAATGCTTTGTGTATAGACATACGATTCTTTATTTTTGTATATATATATATATATATATATATTATCTTTCATTTATAAAACTTTTAGAGAGTAATACCGTAGCGATATGGCTATAATATTTGGTAGGGCTGTGGTTTATACAATTGGTTTTATATTTTTAGTTTCCGTTATAGTGCAAACAATTAACCTTACTTTTCATTACCCAAGTCTGCCTCCTTTATTTACTTCGAATAATTTTGATTGGTAAAAAAATCCTGAGTAAGCATGCTATGCGTATTCCTGGAATGAAAACGCTTTTGGCTGTAAAAGAAATAACTGGCCCTATAGTAGTCCTTCTCCAAAAAGGAAAAAGAAAAATAAAAATCCTAAAAATGCGGCATTTGATCAAAATGATCGTATTGCTCCAGAATTTAAACTTAGAGCATGTCTCTCCAAATTCTATGAACTCTGACATTGAGAAAAATAGTTATGTTTCATGCTGTAGTAAATGCGATTGTCTTTGATACTTAAGAATTCCTCACATGAAGCGATGCTGTTTTGGTGATTGCTCCATAACTTGCCTTCACATGTGAACTTCTTAGATGAGCGTGGTAAGTATTAAATGTGTAATAACATTTATAAATTTCTTGAATTGTAAATTTTACAATAAATGTGTTGCTAATATAACATTCTTAATGGAAATGAGTAGATCGAGGTAAATCTTATATTCTTATGTATCTATATTATTAAATGAAAGAGATGACTAATATTTGTACAATATGACTTTCATAGAGGTACTTTTATTATATTAGTTAGTTTATCAATTGCAAGAATTTATTAGTTTATCAGTTACATATATTATTTTTAAAAGTTTAGATGCATGTATATATTTTTTAGATAACATATCTATTTTTCTAAATCATTTTATTTTCAATTTAATTCCAATTTTTTGTACTTTTTTTTCATTTTCATTTTTTTTTTGTTTTTGCATTAATTTTGTTCTCTGGATAGATTTTGCTTCTTATTTATTCCTTTAAGATAGACTTTTTTATATTCTTTTTATTTTTTTTTTTCATGTTTGTTCACTCAGTTTAAATGTGGTACCAGGGCATCCCATAAGGAATGTGAAAAAAAAATCTAGTGAAAAATGAATAACCAAAGAAGTTCCTATATGTATCCTAGTAGTTTACCTACTAGCTAATATATTTGAAAAATGGGAAGGATGGTTGTGCACTCCATATAGCCCAAAATAGAAAAGTTATTATATTTGAAAAATGGGAAGGATGGTTGTGCACTCCATATTGCCCAAAATAGAAAAGTTATCATATTTATCTTACCAGATTACTTTTCGTATCCAAAAAGTTATTATTAAAAAAACGATGTTACTATAAGTTTCATACTACATACGTAGGTATCCAAGAAAAATAAAAAAAATTACCGTATGTATCTTCTTTAGTTATCTATAGTATCCATCGAAGTTGAAAAATTGAGGTAGGCTTGTTATTGCAAACAAAAATTAAATTCTTAAGAAAATATAATGTTACCATAGACATCGTACAAGGTTATCTATGGTATCCAAGAAATAGAAAAGAGAATTAAAGGAAAAATAAGATTATTATGAGTATCGTATTAGATCACCTATGGTATATGAGAAAATTGATTTAATTAAAAAAAAAAAAAAACTTACCCATAACTAGCTTACTAGATTACCACTTCCCATATTATTTATGGTATCTAATAAAGTTGAAACAAAAAATTGGGCTCGTTATTACAAGAATAAAAATTGAAAAAAAAAATTTGTAAGCTTAACATAAGTATCGCTTCAAGTGACTTTTGGTACCCAAGAAATTGGACTGGGTTAGGCTCTTCTTATTGGTTGAAAAAAATTGTCCTGAAGTAATCTTATAGAAAAAAATGTGACATATTTTTTCCCTTTAACAAAAAAAATATAAATATTATCGTAAGTGTCCTACCTTATTACATATGGTAGTGGGTGAAATTTGAATTATGAATATAAAGACTACTTATATTGCTATAAATATTTATTAAATGTGCTAAATGACAATCACCTTTCTAGATAATGATAGTCACTTACTTGGATATCATTGGTCACCTATTTGATTATCAATCAAATATTTGATTACTGAATATTACTTGGTTATTATTATTGATCACCTATTTGGATGGATGCCAATGGTTTCACTTGGTTCTAAATAATTTCTCATTTGGTTACTAATAATATTTTACCAAATTTAAAAAAGAGTTAAGTATTCTAAATCTAAAAAATTAAATAAATAAAAATAAAAACAACTATGAATTTATTGTAGACATGGATATCCTGTTGAGTCACCTCTAATATTTGAAAAATGTGAAAGGTAGTTGGTCATTATTTATTGTTAAAATGAATTCTTAGGAATTAATTTTATTGAAAATGTCACATAAGTCACTGCAAAAAAAAGCGTAAACGCTATTTATATTATCAGTAAAAGTTTTAATTTCTATTATCTTAAAATAAACACATAAATAAATAAAAATAGTAAATTATGTTCAATAATGCAAAAAGTATAAAAAATTTTTAAAAAGTGTTGATTTTTATTTTTTCCAAAAAATAAAGGACCTGACAGCACCCATTGTCATGATGTGATGACAATGGCACGAGCATTGTCATCGAGCGTTTCTGCCGGTTTGCTGTTATGTTGTTGTTTTTTTTTTTTTCTTTTTTTCTTTTTTTTTAATGGGCCTGACGTGTTCTGACATGCATCAGGCCGTATTTGGTCTGTATTTTCTCAGAGAATCGGCTCATATGCTGTCTTTTATAATAATTCTTTGGCAACCATCCCGTATTTATGTACAAAGCCCAAATATGTTGTAGTCAAATAGTGGACTAAAACTCTATGGGAAAAGATAGAGAGGTTTACGCCTAGTATCCGTTTATAGAATGTATTTTTATAAATACCTGTTTATAATTTCTCTTTGAAAAATACCAATTTTTATGATCTATATTTTATATGCACAAAATAAGTGTCCACCTTTACAATGTAAATTTTATTTATAAAATACATATTTCATGTGTAAAATATGAACGATATATATTTATAATTTGATATATATTTATAATTTAATGTTTACCATGTTTATATTTTTTTATTATAAATTTGATATATAATATATATTTTACATATATACTAATTTTTAGTGTAATTTTTATTTATAAAATATAAATCATAGCATACATTTTATGCATTGAACATATATTGTAGTCTACATTTTATGTATTAAATATAATAAAATAGTAATGGTCTACATTTTTCCAAAAACGAGTATAAAAATGATATTTATGAAACAAAATAAAAATCGGTATTTATAAAGATATAATTTTAAAAATGGGTATATCTGAACTTTTTCCAAAGAGATATACTTTAAAGCCTAACTCTCTTCCTCCAGTATCGTGTAATTACACTTGGTCTTTTGAGGCTAACATAAAAACACATGTTAGAGAATATTTTGAATAATTGGAATCCACAAATAAAATAGGATGCATATTTTCTTGGTTAATGGGATGCCAAGTGGGATACTACATAGCTATATGATAAGGTTTGGTGTTTTTATTTTGAAACCTTTGAACTTCACCTTTTTTTTTTTTTCCATTTCAATTAATTATTAAGGATTTGTTTTTTCAAACTTAATAACTTTTGAAAATAGTAAACAAAAAAGTGACATGTCTAGTTTGTGATCGATGGAAAAAAAAAAAATTTGGTGTAGTATTTCATAATTTCTTCATATGGAATGGGATACTAACATAGATACCTTTTGTTTTTATTCGATCAATTTTGAGTTAATAAAAAATAATAAAATTATATTTGGTAGCTTATAATAGCCAAGTATTTGCCACCAAAAAAGCCTATGCATACTATGAACATAATGTGTGTTCGTCTATTTGTATATAGACTTCTATAATTATGTAGCTAGTTATTATTTCATTGTAACTTTACATATAACTTGCGAAAATTAAGAATAAGATTATATATGTACATTCTATTAACATTAACATCTATTTTTCTTTTTCAGCAGTGAAACTAAAAAATATTTATCGAGGAATTAGTGTGTCGAAGATCAAGCTATGCTTTAAGTTTATTAAAAAAGTTGTATTTCTATGTGTTATTACAGTATAAACAATCTCTCATGCATAATGATTGATGTTTAAGAACTATATAACTATAATATCATATAATGATATTTTATGATATTTTAAGAATTAAGAATTATGTTATCTGATATTTGTATAAATACTTGAGTAAGGGACATTAATACATGTTAACAAAGCTATGGGGCTAATGCTTGAGCCCCTAGATCCAATCATAGTTCTTTATTAGAGTGATGGTAAAAAGCACTTATATATACTTAAGGAAAGCATATGAATGATTTTGAGAACGAAAATATATCCTTTGTGTATTCTTCATTAGTATCCAGGCTAGGTTTGGTAAGAAGGAAAATGGAGAGGAAAGAAAAAGTATGATAGAAAACAGAAAAATAGGTTGTTTAGTATTAAGGAAAAGGAAGAGGAAGATAAAATAAGAGTGAAAAAATGAGATAAGGAGTACAAAGTTTTTCCCTTCCAAATTGAAGAAAAAAGGGAAGGAAAAAAAACTTTAGCTAATGAAAAAAATTACCAAATTACTCTTTATGCTAATTTTTAACATCATTTATATTTATGATAATATAGTCCTTTTAAAATACATTAATTTTCTTTTTTTTATGCATATCAAATAAGTATAAACGAAAAATACTTTTCTTTCTATTCTCTATATTCCTACCCCTTATATTTTTTCCTTACATCCTATTTTCTTTCCTTTCTATCATATTTGTGAGGTCATGTTTGGTTCACTATATAAGAAATTTGTATATTATGTTTGATTATGTCTTTATATTTTATTAAATATAATATCTAAATTTAATATAATACAGAGAGTATGTAGAAAAAAAAAGGTATGTACTATACTGAATATATAATTTTAAATCCAGTATAGTATTATAAAATTCTCACTTTCTTTTCTTAGTTTTCACACTTTACTTTCTTTCAACACACTTTTTTACTCTTCACTTTCTTTGTCGTCGCTTTTCTCTCATCATTTTCTTGTACTTCATTTTATCTATCCATACTTTCTAATTACTCATCTTTGCTCACTAATTTTTCTCTCATTACTTTCTCTCTCATAATTTTTTCAATTTTTATTCTCTCTCTTGATTTTCTCTCTTCTTATTTACTCTCACTTTACTTTCTCTCTCCTTAGTTTGTCTCCTATTATTTTGTCTCTCATTATTTTCTCTCACTTCACTCTCTCTCCTTCTATCTCTCACTTTACTTTTGGACTAGTTCAAGTTAATGAAGTCTTTTCTCAAGTATGAGAATGTGAAAGTAAGAAATTTATTATGCAATACCATAGTCGATCCACTGGAAAGTTAATCAATTATACAAAATCATAAATTATGCATGACAAAAAATATAAAGATAAGAACAACTGCATTGAAAGATTTTTATAATGGTACATAATAAAGATGGAAAAATTATGAGATATGAAATTACAAAATTAAATAATTGCCAAGGTTAGACAATAACTCTTGGCATATTAAGTTAGTATAACAAAAACTCATTTATTACTTAATTAGATTCCACATACAACGGTGGTTCCAATTGGAAGATTTAACACTAAAGATTTATTATAAGTTACTTATGTGATTGTATTAGTTTTTTTAATTATGTTCTTTAGATAATGTCAAAATTTATAGATGTAGTTAAGTATTCAAGGTGCAAACTAATTATACAACGAATTTTCCTTCCTAGCACAATTGGTTCTCAGAGCAAATGACTAAGAGGGAATCAACTATTTAGTGTGCCAGAGATTGTCCACAATGAATCAAGAATAATCACTTCACAAAGAGGGCATTAAGAATGATTAAAATAGCAAGACATATTATAATAATAATTTAAGAATATTAACAATACATAGTATAATAATAATTTAAGAATATTAATAATGGATTTCGTCTGGAGTTTTAGACTATACCTATTCCTCTCCAAGAGATTTACCTTTTCACTTTAGTAGTATGAAAATTAACCAACCATGATTGGAAGGACAGAAAGTATGAAACATAAGATTTAAATAGAATATCTTAGTACTTTAAATGCAAAATAAGATTATAACAAGATGAAAACAAGAGAGAGACAGGAGAAATAATCTTGATATGAAAAAAATAAGATGCAACATGCATCATTTTAACCCATATTTATAGAACTTGGTGAAGATAAATTCAACAAACTTAGGTAGGAGTTCAAAAATAGTTGTGTTCACACCGTTCGATTTTAAGTCTTCACTTGTACCACCCATTTGACAATGAAATTAGCCAAATTGGTCTCTGGTAAAAGCAAAAACATTGTAGATATTTTTTTATACGTTTTTGCAGCTACAATAATCACATAGATAAGATTGTATTTTGAGATTTATGTCCCAAATACTAAAGTATGTTGAGTTAGGCCAATGCTACAATCCAATGCTGTCATATCCTAATTCTGACTAATTAGACATTTGAATTGCTCTTAACTACTGAACTTCTGTGAATGAGTGAATTCACTTTTTAATGCCACTAAAATTGTATCCATTCATTTCTAAGGTTTAAAGTTATGCTCTTTTTCCTAAACCTGCATCGAAAGGATCATTTAATATAAATTAAAGACAACTCATGTTTTTAAGTTAATTATTACAACAATGCTTAAGTTAGAAAAGTTAATGATATTATAAGTGTAAAATGATGATATAAATTTTTAATCCCCAACTAACTTATTAATAGTCACTAGTAATTAAAGCTTCACCATTTAGAAATAATTCAAAGAATTTTCATCCATCCAAAGTAATCACCATTTCTTTTCTTGATTTATCCAAATATGCAAACTCTCATTATATATTTTTTCTTTGTGTCACATATGCTCTAGTTAAAATATTAATAAACTTTTCTTCACGCTCATATAGCAACACAAAATCATAGGGTTTGATTAGAAAATGCAAAACTTGTTCTAATATTTCATAAGGCCAGATTCTTTGGGCAAGGAGCATTATTATTACTCTTTCTTTTTCTTGAAAATATGAAAAAAAGACAATATCCATCCTTAACCCATGTAACGAGCTTTAGGCTAATGAATCCTAGATTAGCTGATATCAGGGCATCAGGTATTGAGACACCTTTATAGACTTAATAACTCGAGTTATAAATACTTTTACTAAATATAATAAGCAAAGATAGTGTAATGTCTGATTTTCTTAATCTTTATCCTTAACTGTTGTAACGAGCTTTATACCAATAATTCCCAGGCCAAGTAATCTTAAAGTATTTAGTGTTAAAATACCCCCTTCGTGCTTAAGTTCTCATGTTGAGGAGGTCACAAAATCAAACAAAACCATTAAGTATCGAAATTTGCAAATAACTTAAGTAATGTTATAATCCAATTTACAACCCACAATCATGTGTCAAAGTTTGTGTGCTAGGGATGACTTATGAATACTTACTAAATAAGTATATAAACATACTGTAAGAGTTTAAAAATTTAAATAATTCAAAAAAAAGCATGATCAAACCTTGTTAAGAAATTCAAAAATCAAAACTAAATGGTAACGTATCTAATATGATGCATCTCAAGAGTAAAATTACTCCTTACTCTATCATAAAAAATCTAACCATTATGTAAAATGGTCTTAGTAACAGTAAAAAGTATTTTTTTTTTAATGTCAACTATCCCTTCCCGTCAATCGGAATTAGACATTATTGTCAATGTCTAGATTTAGACAAATAAAGTGTAGAAAACATCACCTAAGACAGGAGCTATTGAAAAAATACCTAAAACTAGCTTTAAGAAACATACATAAAGAAAATAAAATTGTTGTGAAGAAAACTATTGAGAAGAAAAGTTTACAGACTAAGGGACAGATCCAATCCATGCTTTTTTAGGAATTTCTTGGTTGAACAATCTTTTTAAGTCATTGCTAGATCGGTTTTTGGGACAAAAATTTCTAGTTGATTAATCAATTGGTTAGTAGTTGTAGCAGAGATAAAGATTCATTTTATAGGGTCTGACATAAACTTCTGTTCTACAACATGACTAAGAAAAGACAAGAAACTGTTATAGAAATCATTAACATTTAACAAACCTATGAGGTTTTCTGTGGATGTTTAGTTGGGCTAAGAAGTAATTTGAAATTTTTTTCCTAATGTTCTGAGGCCACCTGGTAAAATAATAAAGGCATCAGAATGATCAAGCATTTTACTTATTCATTCATATACCATTGAGACCCTTAATTCCTCCATAATCACCTTTCTAAATGATTTTCCTTGTAATTAAAACTTCTTAAGTTATCCCCAAAACTTGGCATCCTAAGTATGCAACTGTTGATATAAATCGCATTAACCCAAGACTACCTCTCTTATACACTAAATGAATGGTTTTTTTGGCTAATATCTGATAAGTGTGTTTTACACTTATCTTTGCTATCTTTTCGAGCTTAAGAATTGCTCATCTTTGAGCTCTTTTTATTTGTTTTGTTGTTATTGATGCATATGTCAAGTGAGACATCATTGAGTGAAGAATGCTATTTTTCAGAGTTAAATTAGAGGTAAATCAAGACTATTAAATGACAAACTCGCACAATAACGAAAGAAGACTGGTGATATAACTTTCAGAGTTAAGAGTAGAAGTCAAATCAGCGCTACAACATCACAAGGAAGTTGGTTTGGGGCTACAGCCCCAAAAATATAGTGTTGTAACCCCAAAACTATAGGGCTATGGCGCCAATTTGATGAGGCCATAGCCCCCAATCCATGGGGTTGTAGCCCTATTTACATGGCACTGCCGTGCTACAAATTGGCACTGTGATGCCATGTCTATGGCACCGCAGTTCTAATTTTTGGCACCATAGTCTCGGTTTTATGGCATCACAGTGCCACAATCTAGCGATATAGCACAATCTTTTTGCCTACTTTGGCGCTGCAACACTAAAATATTACAGAAAACTCGGAATTAATTCATGAAAGTTCCTCTATTTAACTCCTTTTTTACTCATTTAAAAAAGATAAAAAACTCTAACAACCAAAGGGTTCTAAAAGCTATTCCAAGGAAGAAAACAACACCAAGGAAGGAGATTCAAGTCCAAGAAATCAGATTAGAAGCTTCAAAAGAGTTTTTTTCTTTCCTCTTCCTTTTGTTTTTGTCTTCTTTATTCTCTGCAAATAAATATGTATCAATCTTGTTATATTTGTGTTGATTTATTTTGTATGAACATGAGATAAACTCCATTTTTGGCGAGGTAATTGAACCTCTAATGTAATCTAACTATTTTGTTTTCCTCAATTGTTCTTGATATTTACTGTTGAGTTGATTCTTCTTTCTTGAGCTTAACACATCTATTTACTTGACCACTAAATAGAGTTATGTTGTGAAACCTATATGAACTTGGGAAAAAGAATTTAGGTTTGGACATGGATAGAACATCATGAGATCACCTAGTGTGGACTGAGTTTGTATAGGATAGGAATATACCTATGTGACTTGTGTAACCTTTATGCAAAAATTACCAAACTTAATGAATCTAGTTAATTTATATTAAGAGTAACATATTAGCTTCTCTAGATATTTTCACTTATATCTTGGAAAGAAGTTTGTGAATATATTAAGATTCTCGGTCGTCAACTCTAATTAGATAATTTAACCATTAGGAAAACTAGTAGTTGGAGGAATTAGAGGGTAGATTACATCCCTGGGTTCCTTACTATTGCTTTAAGAACTATTTTTTGTTGCTTATTCTTGCATTTAAATTGCTATTTACTTTTTAATTCTAGCTCAAAACCTTCAATTATTGTCATTAGGAAAAATTAGAAGGTAGTTTCGGTTAGTAGTTACCAATTATAAATCAAGTACTCTTCGTGGCATCGATACTCTCTTACCTTTAATATTATTTGTTGCGACCCGTATACTTATAGTTTGTGTATTAGAAATAGCTCAACAAGTTTTTGACACTGTTACTGGGGAGTACAGTAATTACTACTTGTTAATACTAATATCTATTAATTTCGATTTAATTCAAACTTTTTTTTGGTTCTTGTTTTAGATCTAAAGTACTTAATTTTAATATATGAGATGCACAAAGAGTGTAGAATTCATATCATTTGATCCTGAGAATGAGCATACTTTGAGGGAACTTCAAAGATGAGGGAATCAAGGCATTAACCCTCTAGTAGCTATGGGAGACCAAGACAATGTTAGACCATTGAGAGACTTTGTAGTTACTGTTGTCGATAGGTTTAGTCCTAGTATTTGGAGGTCAGCTATCAATGCTAGCAACTTTGAGTTGAAGCCAACAATTATTCATATGGTGCAAGCCATGTGCCAATTTGGTGGTTTGCCTAGTGATGATCCTAACCAATATATTATGAACTTTCTAGAGATATGCGATACTTTTAAATACAACAGAGTTAGTGAAGATACCACTCGCTTGAGGTTGTTCCCATTCTCCTTGAGGGTCAAAGCTAAGGCTTGGTTGAATGCCTTACCATCAGAATTAATCACTATATAGGATGACTTAACTCAAAAATTCTTACCAAGTTTTCCCCTCCAGCTAAGACTGATAAATCGAGGAATAACATCACCTCCTTTGTACAATTTGATAATGAATCTTTATACAAGGTTTGGGAGTGTTATAAGGAGTTGACGAGGAAGTTTCCATACCATGGGACATCCAAATGGCTTCTTGTTCAAACATTCTATAACAAGTTAATAGGTCATTTGAGAACCATTGTAGATACGACAGCTGGTGGTACCTTGATGGGTAAATTAATGAATGATGCTCATGAATTATTAGAGGAAATGGCAATAAAAAACTACCAATAGCGTGTTAATCTAAGAAGAGCTGCTAGTATCAATGAGTTAGAAGTCAAATCTTCATTGGCTGCTCAAATTAATATATTGACCAAGAACTTGGTATCAATGACCAAGATGCTTGATTCTACAGTAGTCCATGGAATGCATGCAATCCAAAGCTCAGTTGGATCTTGTGAGCAATATGGTAACAACCATTTGAGTTCCTATTTTTCCTTGAATACAAAGTCAACTCACTTCGTGGGAAACTATAATCAGCACTAACGTAATAATCCCTACTCCAACTCTTATAATCTGGGATGGAGACACCATCCAAATTTCTCTTAGAGTAACCAGAATCAACAAAGGCAGAAATCTAATGCCAGATTAATGCAAAATCAGGGATTTCAGAATCAAGAGCAACTGCCATAAGAGAAAAAGCTATTTATAGAGAAGATACTCATGCAATACATCTCAATGAATGATGCCACCCTCCAAAATTGAGTGGCCACCATGAGATCTTTGAAGACACAATTTGGCTAATTAGCCAAAACTATGACCAACTAGCCTTAAGGAGCATTACCTAGTAACACTAAAGTAAATCCAAGAAATGAGGGCAAGGAGTATTATAATGCTATCACTTTGAGAAGTGGGAAAGAGTTACTGAAAATTGTTGAGAAGCCTACTTCACCATCTTAGCCAATTGTTGAATAAGTTGTTGAGGAAAAGCGAGCTAAGTTGATAATCTCTCAGCATCACTATCAAAGCCATGTCCTTACAATCCAATATTGCTTTTTCGTCAATACTTTCAAAAGAAGAAGCTTGACTAATAATTCTCTAAGTTCTTAGAAGTGTTCAAGCAACTACACATCAATATTCCCTTTTCCAAGGTACTTGAATAAATACCGAGTTATATAAAGTTCACAAAAGAGATCCTTCCAATTGAAGAAAATTGAGGAAATATGAGACCATCACTCTCACAGAGGAGTATAGTGCCATTCTTCAAAACAAGCTTCCTCCTAAGGTCAAGGATCCAAGAAGCTTCAATATTCCTTGTATTATTGGTGATCATTTCTTCGAAAAAGCTTTGTGTGATCTGGGACCTAGTATCAATTTAATGCCATTTTCAGTCTTTCAAAAACTTGGTTTGGGTAAAGCAAGGCTAACTACAGCAATGCTCCAATTCACAGAAAGGTTTATCAAGTATCTAAGAGGAATTATTGAGAATATTCTTGTAAAAATGGACAAGTTGTTTTTCCTAGTTAATGTCATTGTCCTTGACATAGAGGAAGATGAAGATCTTGCAATTATCCTTGGAAGACTATTCTTTGCAACCGAAAGGATGATTATTAATGTGTATAAAGGAGAACTTACTATAAAGGTAGAGGATCAAGTAATATCCTTCAATATATTCAAAGAGGTGGATCCTCCTAGTGGCATCGATGATTGTTATAGAATGGACTAGGTGAAGGAAAGCATTGAAAATAATTCATTGAAGGAAGCCCCATTGATCAGTCATGAGGCCTGTATCATTCAGCCTATTGATGTAGAGGCAGGGAAGGCTAAAGGAAGTACCAATTTGGTAGAATCTCTACAACCCTCTTCTAACTTTAGCACCTTAATTAAAGTCATAGAACCTTCACCATCCTCCTTCAATCACCATAAGCCATAAAGGAAAGATTTTAGAAAGAGGGGAACAAAGAAGAAGAGGTATCATGAATGTAATTTTCAACTAGGATCAAAAGATGTGCTTAGTTCATCTTGTTTAAAACTCTCCTAGGGCAAGCGTAAGTCAAGATGGCTAGGGCTATTCGAAGAGTCTAATGTGTGTCCATATGGTACAATTAAGATAGATAATGAGAGTCTAACTAGAAGAATCAAGATAAATGTTCAACGACTCAAGGAGTACCTAGGAGAAAAGCTTAATCGAGATAAATCATCTAACGTATTGACCAATCCCCAATGAGGAGTGGCTATGTGAAGCTAGGGACGTTAAACAAGTGCTACTTGGAAGACAACTCAAACTTGGGATGTTAATAATGAAGGAAGCATGCTTTAAAGTTCTTTTGTTGTGATTGTGTTGAAGACAGAGATGAAGGTGTTGGTAGAAGGTCTTAATTGTATAAAAATTGGAGAGTGCTATCATTTTAGCATCCAAAGAGCTCAATTTGGCACTCTAAAACTACTCTAAGGTGCCAAAATCAGAAACTTGGTGCCCTAATGCCAAATAATGCTCCTCGGTGTCACTTTTTGGCACCCCGGTGCCACTAACAAAAAAAAAAAGAACTTTTGAATTTTTTTTTCTAGGCTTTGGCACTCCGGTGCCACTTTTTGGCACTGCGGCCACCAGACAAAAAAAAAATTACCCATGTTTGGCACTGCTACCACCATCACTGTCAATTGAACATGATCAATTAGGCGACCATCGCATCTTAGAGGCTGATTGAGCAGCCTTCGATCAAGTAAATGCTGCTTCCTACTTGTTATTTCATATTTAGTGCATTAGAGATAATACACATTTTAAGTTTGGAGAGAGTGTCTAGCACTTACTTACTTTGTCTTCGTGAGCATTTTAATTGGTTAAACTTTTAGATTGTTTCCCTTTGATTTTAGTTTATTGAGTATCTTTATATCTTTCTTAGTATGTGTTTATCTTTTGTTTAATTGTTTGATTGTATGTCGTTTGAAGCTTTTGACAAAGGTTAACTGTCAATGATATGATTATGAACATGTATTCAATAACTCTTTAGAAATATTTAGTATCATGACTGTTTGTATGCTTAAATCTTTTATGGTTTTGCTTTATGGACAACTTTTGAATGCATTTTGCACGTAGTTGTGAGCATTAAGTCTTAAATTGCTTAGAGTAGCTTTATACGTATGGCTTAGAAAGATATATAGCCTTATATCATCTTAGAACCTATTTAATTGTCAATCGAGGCAAAATCCTAGGTAGCATGAAAATCAAAGAAATGATGTAGGACATTTTGGATTGATTGAGCCTTTCAAGCCTACCCGTTGATTGTAATATCTGTAGTCTCCCACATTGAGCCAATTCTCAGACTTTTTCATTTTGTAAGCCCTATAAATCCCGTCTACTGATAAATAATTTTCCAAATTACCTCATTTCACTCCAAAGATGTATGGAAGTAAATTATGAACTTAGGATGAAGTATGAGTGATTTATGAAGAACAAAAAAGGAAAATCTTTGTGTAGGAAGAATTTCGGCTACCTTAAATTGGTAGTTGATTGTTAAAAAAAATTGCTGAAAATTGGCCAAAAAAACTAAGTTTGAGGGAAATTATTGTGGTATGCTTGAGAGAATTGTATTCATTGAACAAAAAGGCATCCATGGTATGAATTAACCTAAATGATACCATTCCATTTACCTGTACACAAGCCTTGCACTACAAGCCGATTAAAGACCTATTAATCTTTGATTTAGTGTTATTCTATATTAGTGAAGATTGACATGAAAAGCAGGCTTATAAGGTAAATAATTCACTTTTATTGAGATAACTCTAAGTGTATATTCTAAGTCAGCATAAAGTGATCTGAGTGTGAAGGGTTAAATATAAGCAGCTATTACATACACACAGACAAACACTAAGAGTTGACAACAAAGCTAAGCTACTAGCAGAATTGAAATTCTAAATTGTTGTGATACTTTAAGTTTTCTTTGAGTTATATATCTTTTAGTGAGTGTTAAGACAATATTGACCTCATTCAAAGGCTTGGTTTGTATGTCTTAAGTTTACTTTTGTGTTATTTTAGTTAATTCTTGCTTGTTCATTTTTTGTTTTACCTCGAGGATGAGCTTTTGCTTAAGTATGGAGGAATTTAATAAGTGTGTTTTACACTTATCTTTGCTGTCCTTTCGAGCTTAAAAATTGCTCCTCTTTGAACTCTTTACTTGTTTTGTTGTTATTGATGCATATTTCAAGTGAGACATCATTGAGCAAAGAATGTTGTTTTTCGGCGCTAAATTAGAGATAAATCAAGATGTTTAAGTGACAAATTTGCAGAGTAACTAGAGAAGGCTGGTGATAGAGCTTTCAAAGTTAAGATTAGAAGTCAAATTGATGCTATAGCATCACAAGAAAGTTGGCGCTGAAGACCCAAAAATATGGCACCGTAGCCCCAAAATCATGGGGTTGCAGCACCAATTTTGGTGAGGCCATAGCTGTAACGACCAGACTTTTTCTGACCATTAACTACTTACCTTCTTAGTTTAAAAAAAATTTAAATGCTGACAATTCATGACAATTTTTTTTATGCTTTTATTTCTTTTTAAGAGATTTATATTCATAACTAACAATTTACTTAAATTTTGAAACAAGTAAATACTTCTCAATAGTTAAGTACCCTTTATTTAAATTTGATTATAAACTTTTTATTAAGGTGATTTAAATAATGCCAAACCATAAAGGGCTCCCAGGTGAGGAGAGGAGTCACATATAGACCACTGAAGTCCCAAACTCTCCTTAGACAGTTTAAGTCTTTTTGACAGAACCCCTTGTATTTTGCATTTATTTAAATCAAAACATTTTCGCTTTTAGATCTTAAAAAAAATATTTGTTTAACTTCTATTAAATCGAAACACATTTTCAAGTTCAATTTGATTAAATCATATATTACGAAATAAAATGCCAAATTATAAATACGTTTTCAAATAACATTAAGCTTACATAATTGAAATCATTTGTCTCATAATAAGAACATATACGAAAGTAATTTTTAATGACGGTATTCCATTGCCCGTGCCTCGCATTCATCCCCGCTTCAATTCCACCTAACCCATCAATCAAATCAGAGTTTCTTTCCTTTAGTACCTATAGCATGGATACTCATAAAATGTGAGCTTTCGCCAAGTAAGTATAATGTAATTATCACAAAAAATTTTTCTTATGAACAAATAATTCTATTTTTTTTTTGAAAGTCCAGTTATGTTGTTTTATGAAATCATTACTTTACACTTTATTATAAGATATTATATCATAATTTTATCTCATTCTTGATTGTAAAGTCTTTTATCTTTCTTATGGGCCCTGGTGTACGTATCGAGAGTGCACTACCGAATGAGAAATCAGGGAAGCGACCCAACTGAAAATACCCACAGTCATAATCCTAACATACTTTTCCTCGGGAATCTTCACTTAGGAGAGATCGGTCTTATTTTTCCTTGGATATCCTCACCTAGTAGAGTTTGGTACGACACTTTTAAATTCTTTATCTTATTTAGTCTTTTCTTAATATGAGTGAGTACACTTCAATAAACCCAAACTTATATTCAACTATCATAGCATTTCCTTTGTTAAAATATGTTGAAGTATGATAACATTAAAAAGTAAGCATACATCAATTTTTTAAAGCATAGGAAAAGTATCTTTATAAGCATATATTATACATAGGCCATACAATAATAATATAAAGGCAAGTTAATATATGAAATTAATTCAAACATATCATACTATAAATGTAATGCCCAAGATTCTCACATGCATAATAGGCCAATAATAAACATGTTCATATTGCTTAATAGACATATCAAGTGACTAGAATCAACTTTACAGTAAATTTCTCATTCTTTATTGTTAAATGCTTTCAATATGTGTTATTGTACTAATATTTGTCGAAGTGTTCCTATGCAGTGTAAAGGCTTAGTACCCTCAGAGAGAGAGAGAGCTAGGTGTGTGAGAAGAACAAAGAATATATATTAATGAATACAATACAATGTGCTCATGCATTAAAATCAAGTTTGATGATAACTAGGTAAAATTGTAGTTCTTCAGTAAAGTGCATTTTCACGTTTTTTGGAAC
>JXTB01000069.1:798711-840330 GCA_002914805.1 Parasponia andersonii
ATAAAAGTCTCAAGTATTTCTTTACCCAAAAGGAACTGAATATGAGACAGAGAAGATGGCTTGAACTGGTAAAAGACTATGATTGTGAAATTAACTATCATCCAGGGAAAGCTAATGTGGTTGCAGATGCTCTAAGTAGAAAGTCATTAGCGGCTATGTCACTTAAGTATGTTGATCGAAAGCCTCTTTTGATGGATTTGCATCGATTAGAATTAGAGATTGTGCCAATAGGTTTAATGGAGAGATTAGCAGCTCTTACATTGCAACCTACAATTTTAGAGAGAATCAAGCAAGACCAGAATACGGATCCTTATCTGACAGGTTTAAAGACCAAGATAGAGTCCGAAAAGGAGGTAGCCTTCTAGATTTCTAGTGATGGTGTAATCATAGAAACATCATTGCTTTTGGTCAATTCTTTCCACCAAAATTAGACTAGAACTTGGGGATTGCACTTGACGCAAATTATTGCTTTCCAGTCTTAGCAGTATCTCAGGTTTGACAATTGTAGTTGTATTTTCACCCGAAAGACAAAATAAAAGTGGGTTAAGACCAACTCAAATGAGTCCATAACAAGCATCAACCAATTAATTATTATTATCCTTTGTTTTTGGGGATTAGAGAGGCGTAACACCAAGTAATATTAAATAACATGGGAAAACATATCTATAATCAGACTAACTTCATATGGTGTCACCTCCGTCAAAACAATATTTGAGAAAGTGATGGTTACTAACTAATTGTCACGGCTAGCTTTTGCAAACATATAATAATAAGTGATCACAGCTATACCCTTGCAATCGCCACACTCTTTCCCATTGTTATCTGAGAACTTGCTAGATAACTTGATTTCTTTCATTTCGTGGTTATTGAGCTTTTTTTTTTTTTTCCAAAAAACATTTATTAAAAAAAAAGTTAGACTTTTTTAGAAGACAATTTACATCTTTTATTTAGTGCTTTCAAAAAAGAAAAAATGGAGTTACCAAAAAACCACAAAGCTTAGACACGTATAGAAGAACTACTACTGAAAGGACCCTTTGATTAGAGAAATAGACCAGATTAGCTGCATCAGCTAAACTAGACAGGGACAATTTCATTATAATGACCTAATATTTTAGATCGTTAACTATTTATATTTTTAGCTTACTTATTTAATAAAAGAAATTTGGACGCTGAAAATTCATGATAATTTTTTTTATATTTTTATTTCTTTTTAAGAGATTGATATTCATAACTAAACATTTACTTAATTTAATAATTTTGAAAACGAAGTAAAATGCTTCTCGATAGTTAATCAACCTTATTTGAATTTGTTCATAAACTTTTTCCTTAGAGTAATATATTTAATGCGTAACTATAAAGGGCTCCCAGGTGAAAAGGCGGGTAACATACAAACTACTCAAGTCCTAAACTCTCCTTAGACAGTTTAGGCCTTTTTGACAGAATTCCTTGAATTTTGCATTTATTCAAATCAAAATATTTTCTCTTTTATATCTTTTAAAAAACATTCATTTGAACTCTATTTAATCGAAATACTTTTTCAAATTCAACTTAATAAAACCATGCATTATGAAATAAAATGCCAAGTTATAAGTATGTTTTCAAACAACACCAATCTTACGTAATTGAAATTATTTGTCTCATAATAAGAACATATATAGAAGTAATTTAATGGTAGTATTCTATTATCCGTGCCTTGTATTCATCTCCGCTTTGATTCCAGCTAACCCATCATTCAAATCAAAGATTTCTTTCCTTTGGTATCTATAGTATGGATGCTCATAAAATGTGATTTTCGCTCAGTAAATACAATGTGATTCTCACAAATATTTTATTTATAAACAAACAATCTTTTATGAAAATTGGGCTATGTTATTTTATGAAATTATTACTTTATACTTTATTATAAGATATTGTATCATTATTTAATCTTTATTACAAAGTTTTTTATCTTTCTTATGAGCACTATCAAATGGGAAGTTAGAGAACTATCCAATTGAAAACATCCTCGGTCATAATCTTAGCATACTTTTCCTTGGGAATCCTCATATAGGAGAGATCAGTCTTATCTTCTCTTGAATATCCTCATCTAGTGTATGATACTTTTAAATTCTTATCTTATTTTGTTTTCTTTTAATATGAGTAAGTATACTTCAATACCAAACCTAAACTTTATATTCCACTATTATAGCATTTCCTTTGTTAAAGTATACTTAGAGTATTTTAACATGATAATAGTATAAAGTAGGTATACATTATTTTAGTAGCATAAGAAATGTATCATTATAAGCTTTTTTCACATTACACACAAGCCACATAATATTAAAGATAAAGGCAAGTTTTCATATGAAATAATATCAAACATATTATACTGCATACATAAAATATTTTTAAGACCATCCATGCGATAGGTGAGATTATACTTACTTCGTAATATGATTGTCCTAGTTCCACTTGTTAATTATATATGTCTAGGTCGAAATTTTACCCTGACGTATGCGTGCTCTATTTGTTAGAGTAATTTAAAGTATACTCATATTTTTTTTTTCTAAACTTCTAATTACTTAATGGGCTTAAGATAATTAAGACTCAGTCTTGATCAAACATAAAACTTTATATTTGAGAAATAATGCCATATTATATTCTTTGACTAATTCATACTTTCAACTTAAATGAATGAGATTTAATTTTTTTTTACTCTTTATCATGGTGATCTTTTTAATATATCAATAATTTGGTTGTTGATTTGATTAATATCATCCTAAATCGGTTAAGTTTTCTTAGTTATATTTTTTTCATCAATTACTTTGAATTATTCTTAATTAATTACTGTATTCATAATTAAGGGTCATAATATGATAAGTGAGTTACACACACACTAATAGTTACACATATTTAAAATCTAAAATCATACTTGATGCTAAATATTATTAGGTATTGTTCATGTTTTTTACGCCCATAACTAAACCTAGGCTAAATACAATTAGAAGCATACATCATTTATTTCCTATAATTGATTTCATCTCTTAAACTTAAGTAATATTTTCTTATCCGAATTAGAGACTTAAAATAAAGTTTTCTATTTATTCTTATACCAAATTTCCAACCCAAAATTTCAAGATTCATCATTTATATTTTTGTTCATAATCTTAAGATTTTTAGCATTTATGTCCTCTAATTGTAAATCTTGAGTTATACCTTATCTTTTTATTAAAGATTCTTCCTTTATTTATTTTTGTATTTTAATATAATCTTAAAGCTGCCTTAAATAACTTTCTCATATATTTGACGCATATTTTGTCAAAATTATACTTTTGACCCAAAATACTCAAGGTTTTGGTATTTTAGTCCATTCAAGTTTTGAGCAATTTTAATGGGTAAAAATCTATTCTTAAGGATCTAAGTCTAAATCATTAAACTTATTTTCATGCATATTTTATTTTAGGGCCTTACTCTTAAAAATTTTCTACTTTTGTATTTAGTAATTTTAATTTTACTATTATTTTAATTATCATTATTTAGCCTTTATTATTATGAAGTATTCATATTTAGAGGCTTAAAAAATCAACAAAATAGGCCTAAATATAATATAAATTATATAATATTTAAAGTAGTTCAAATATTGTATTACCCATTTATTCTCTTATAGAATCTATTTAAATACATAACAAGCAAGGTGAGAGAAACTTTGCTTTCTAAGCTTGAATCTTCTTTCTTGGGGTGTTTGGAAACTTTTCCAAGTATAAATATTTGACAAGAAATCAAAATACTAAAAATTAAATTTTTATAATTTTAGAGCTAAAAATCTAAATAAACTTAAATATGTTCGTGCAGCCAATCTTTCGAGATTTTTTTTTCTTCTTCTTTATGTTTCCACCACAAAATTAGTGCTTTTTTTTCTCGATTAAAATTCTTATTTTCTAGAGTCTTTATAGGAAAAGCAAAGAAAATGAGTTAAATATTATAGCTCTTGTGGGTTTGGAAGAATGTGAGATAGAAAGGGTTTTTTTTTTTTTTTTGAGAAAGGTTAATTGGAAAAATGAAGATAGTTTTGGCTAAGTAATTGGAAGGTTAAGTATGAATTTCCAATTGCCAAATGAAAGATCTATTTATAAGCCATCCATAGGAGGTATCTAATAATATATACTTTTACATGCCATCCAATAATCAAAGTACCATTATCACTAGTTTTGTTAATATATCTTCTTTTCCTATTCCATTACCTTCTCTTTTACTTTATTTTTCACTCATCTACTAATTTTTCTCTAATTTCTTTCTTTTTCAATTATTTGGAATCCAATACCACTAGTTCCTAAAGATAATCTCCACTATATTATTCATTTTTATATCTTTTGAATTATTTTGGAGACAAAAGCTATTAATTAGTTTTGTTTATGTCTTCCACTTTGTAATATAGCTACTAATTTCTAAAGAACATCTCTATTATCATTATTTTCCTATCTTTTGAATTATTTTAAAGACAAAAGCTATCAATTAGTTTTGTCTATATTTTTTTTTTTTTTAGAATTACTAACTAACTTTATCCCTTTCCTTTTCTATTTTACTAATTTTAAAGTTATTAGCTCCCTAAGATAGAACCTCACTAGTCTTTATCTTTTTTTTCTACAATTTATTTTCTACTCTTAGATTGATTTGTTTACTTAATTCTTTATATACTTAAATCCTAGCTATTCAAATTATGGTATGGTACTATTTTGATGCAACCATTAACTATAGGTTACAAAATAAAAGAATTTTTAATGTGACATAAACATGTGACATTCTTAATTAGGTTATATTGACGTACTTAAATGTAATCTTTGTAGAATTAATTTACTATTAAGGAAAACTAACTTTGAATTTCTAAGTTAAAACAAGGAATAACTATAGTTTTCTCACATAATAAAATTTAACATTTAAATCATATTACACACATAATTTCAAATATTTGCGAACGTAAACTTATTAAAATTCGTCATTAAGTTTATTAATAATAATTCTACTAAGGTTACAAGTCTAAGGATTATTAGGGGGTTACATTCATTACTCAGATGCCATATTGGCATAAATTCATACAACAAACACAGAGAGAAAGCAAGGTAATATTGCAGTCGTTTATCAAGAATGGGCTGCACTTAAAAAGAAAAAAAAGATTACGATGGAACAGAAAACAGAATCACAATTCAAAATAACAAGGCAAAAGGCATACTATAATCTTAGCTCTCTTGAATGAGATTTCAATGAAAGTTAAATATCCATCATTGCCCTTCTCAAAATACAAGTTAAAAACACCCACCATTGCTCTTTATCCAAATGTGTTGAGAAAGGTATCAAATTGATTTATATTTCTTATCTAAAGGTACCAATGCATAGTATCTCTTATATTTAGGCATGACTGGTTTATAATTATCTTTTATTCATAGCTTGATAGATATGAATTATTGAATCAACATTTATGTAAGATAGAATTTATTCCTCCTTGTACATACTATTGAAAATAAACTTATTTAAGCCCACAAGAAGTGTTTAAATCTATCAACATAAGGCCCAATAAGTTGGAGTTAGCCCAAGTGCAAAACTCATAAAAGAAAAAAACCCAAGTCCAAATTTAACAAGCCTTCCACCTAGAATCTTCTAGTATTTACTAGATATTAGTTTTTTACATGTGAAATATTTGATTACTTAGATTATTATTAGAAGTATATAGAAGAAAATAAGTGTGGCTTAAGGATTTTTGTAATTATTTATTTGTGTGGTTCTCATTATTTCTCATATAGTATAAATACCCCTCCCTATTTGAGTTCTAAACATCAAGTAAGAAGCAAAGTTTCTAAGAGTGAAGAGAAGAGAGAAAGAAGCATAACTTCTAGTGAGTGAGTGAGTGAACTTGAAGAGTGAAACTGAGAATTTTCTCTTGTAAAAGTATTTGAGTGAATAATAAAGTTTGTTTTATTTTCCAACAAAGTGATAGCAGAGCAAGATTGTGAGTTCTCTTGAAATTCTAAGTATGCTCTGTGGTTGCAGGTTTGACTGATTTTCCACATCAGAAAAGAATTCTTGAGAATGAGAGTATTAGCCATTTATTCCAAATATATTACTATTATATATCAGATCGAAGAGCTCAATGAGACGAACATGTTGCCATAAGAATTAGCCCAATCAAAGTCCGAACGAGTCTAAACGAGTAGTCAGAAATTTGCTGTCACAAACTGAGTTGGGCCGAGTCAGAGCCGTTAGACCGATCTATCAGAGTCATTCACCAAGCCATCAGAGTCGTTTGACTATGCCGTTGACTAAGCCGTCAGAGCTGTTGACCAACCTGTTGACTGGCATTGACCGTTGACCGAGCATTGACTTTTCGAAGTTCTGGATCTATCTGTATAGTCAAAATTTCCAAAAACTCACTCTATTAAGAGTTATGGCTACCGGTAGTTTAGCATCTCCTCAAGTTCCACCACTTTAAAATAATAACTTTGATAATTGGACTATCAAAATGAAAGTCCTCCTTGGAGCATATGATGTTTGGGAAGTAGTAGAGAAAGGCTACGAAGAGCCAAAAGATGAGGCAGCACTATCTTCAACACAGAAGGATAGTTTAAAAGATTCAAGAAAGAGAGACAAAAAAGCTCTCTTCCTCATTTACCAGGCCTTAGATGGCGACGGGTATGAGAAAATCTCAAGTTCAACCTCCACTAAGGAAGCATGGGAGAAACTTCAAATGTCATACAAAGGAGAAGAAAAGGTCAAAAAGGTCCGCCTTCAAACTCTAAGAGTAGAGTTTAATTTATTACACATGATAGAGACTGAGTCAGTTTCTGACTATTTTTCTAGAGTTTTAACCATTTCGAATCAAATGAAGTTAAATGGTGAGAAACTTGAAAATGTTACGATTATAGAAAAGATTATTTGATCGTTAGACTCAATGTTCGAGAATATTGTTACTATCATCGAAGAAACTAAAGATTTAGGAGCTATGACAATAGAACAACTCTTGGGTTCTTTACAATCTCACGAGGAAAAGAAAAAGAAGAAGCCAAATTTTAAGGAGCAGCTTCTCAAGACACAACTTATAGAGAAAGAAGATAGCCAATGTAGCGAAAGAAGTCAACGTGGCCATGGTAGAGGACAAGCCCAAAGACAAGGACATGGTACAAGTCGAGGTCGTGGAAGAGGTTGGAATTCCAACAATCACAATTATCATAGCAACAATTTCGAAAGAGGAAAAAGCTCTACAAAAGGTCATGGTAGAGGTCGAATGAACTCAAGGCCTGAGAAGTCTCAAGTTGAATGTTTCAATTGTCACAAGTTTGGGCATTATGCTAGAGAGTGTAGAGTACCCAATAGCAGAATTGAAGAGAAAGTCAATTACGTTGAAGAAAAAAGGGAAAAAAATGGCACCATACTACTAGCATATAAAGACAACAATGGAGGACAAGACAACACATGGTATCTTGACACCGATGCTAGCAATCATATGTGTGGGCGTCAATCAATATTTATAGAGCTTGATAAATCAATCAGTGAGAGTGTTTCTTTCAGTGATGATTCATAAGTAGCGGTAAAAGGAAAAGGTAAAATTCTTATCCACTTAAAAAATGGGGGGCATCAATTTATTTCAAATGTTTATTTTATACCCACAATGAAAACAAACATCTTGAGTTTGGGACAACTCTTAGAGAAAGGCTATGATATTCACTTGAAAGATTATAGTCTTTCTATAAGAGATAACAATATGAACTTGATTGCTAAGGTGCCTATGTTAAGAAATAGAATGTTCTTATTGAACATTTAAAATGATATGGCAAAATGTCTGAAACCATGTTACAAGGATTCATCATGGCTATGGCATTTGAGATTCAGACATCTCAACTTTGGAAGACTAGAGCTACTATCCAAGAAAGAAATGGTGAGAGGCTTGCCATGCATCAATTATCCTGATCAACTTTGTGAAGGATGCTTACTGGGGAATCAATTCAGGAAAAGCTTTCTAAAAGAGTGGAATTCAAGAGCCCAGAAGCCATTAGAGCTCATGCATATAGATGTGTGCGGTCCTATCAAACCAAGTTCTTTTGGTGAGAGCAATTACTTCTTGCTCTTTATTGATGATTTCTCAAGAAAGACTTGGGTTTTTTTCTTGAAGCAAAAATCAGAAGTCTTTGAAGCTTTCAAGAAGTTCAAGTCTGCTGTAGAGAAGGAAAGCGGTCTTCAGATCAAAACCATGAGATCTGATAGAGGAGGAGAATTCATTTCAAAAGAGTTCCAAGAATTCTGCGAAGCAAATATAATTCGATAACCTTTAACTGTTCTAAGATCCTCTCAACAAAATGGCGTGGTAGAAAGGAAGAATCAGACCATCCTCAACATAACTCGAAGCATGCTGAAAAGTAAGAGATTACCCAAAGAATTCTGGGTAGAAGCTATTACATGCACAGTTTACTTGTCCAATCGATCTTCAACAAGAAGTGTGTGGGGAAAGACACCACAAGAAGCATGGAGCAGAAAGAAGCCTAGGATCTCCCACTTGAGAGTCTTTGAAAGTATAGCCCATGTGCATGTACCAGACGAACATAGAACCAAGCTTGATGATAAAAGCGAGAAGTTCATTTTCATTGGCTACGACACCAACTCTAAAGGATATAAGCTATACAATCCTAACAATAGAAAAGTAATCATCAAGTGAGATGTAATATTCGATGAAGAAGGTGAACGGGACTTTGGTTCTCAAAAAAATGACTACAATTTCTTTCCACAATTTGAAGATATGGAAATTCCAGTAGAGCAAGCAAGAGAAGTCCATGAGGAGACTATTACTCCACCTTCCTCACCAATATCATCCACTCATGAAGATTCACCTCCATCTTTCTTAACTGAGAGGCATGAAGAATGTACAAGAAGTCTTGAAAATCTATATGAGGTGACTGATAGACTCGAAAACCTTACTCTATTTTGCCTATTTGCTGATTGTGAACCGGTGAACTTTCAAGAGGCTGTACAAGATGAAAAATGGAGGAATACAGTGGATTAAGAGGCCAAATCCATAGAGAAGAATGACACTTGAGAATTATCCACTCTTCCTAAAGGCTATAAAGCTATCGGTGTAAAATGGGTGTACAAGGTGAAGAAGAATGCCAACGGAGAGGTAGAAAGATACAAAGTAAGGCTAGTCGCGATAGGCTATAGTCAAAGAGCCAGCATTGACTACGATGAGGTATTCGCTCCTGTTGCACGATTAGAAACTATAAGACTAATTATTTCTCTTGCTGCTCAGAACAAATGGAAGATTTATCAGATGGATGTAAAGTCCGCATTTCTGAATGGAGTTCTTGAAGAAGAGGTCTATATCGAATAACCATTGGGTTATGAGATGAAAGGGCATAAAGATAAGGTTTTGAAACTGAAGAAGGCTCTTTACGGTCTAAAGCAAGTACCAAGAGCATGGAACAACCGAATTGACAAATATTTCCAAGAGAATGGATTCATTAAGTACCCTTATGAACATGCTCTTTATGTGAAGACTAAAGATAGAGATATTTTAGTCATATGCTCATACGTGGATGATCTAATATTCACTGGAAGTAATCCAAGGATGTTTGACGAATTCAAGAGAGTAATGACACATGAGTTTGAAATGACAGACATCGGACTTATGGCATACTACCTCGGCATAGAGGTCAAGCAAAAGAAAGAAGGCATCTTTATCTCCCAAGAAAGCTATACAAAGGAGATCCTGAAAAAGTTCAATATGGATGATTACAAGCCGATAAGTACACCAGTGGAGTGCGGAATGAAATTATTCAAAGATGATGAAGCAGAAAAGGTGGATCCAACATTCTTTAAAAGCCTTGTTGGATGTCTTAGGTACTTGACATGTACAAGGCCCAATATTCTCTATGCAACTAAACTAGTGAGTCGTTACATGGAAACTCCAATAACTACTCACTTCAAAGCTTCAAAGAGAATTCTCCATTATCTAAAAGATACGATCAATCTTGGCTTGTTCTATTCAGTTTCTAATGATTACAAACTCATTGGTTACAGTGATAGTGATTAGGCCGGAGATACTGATAATCAAAAAAGCATAACTGATTTTGTGTTTTTCATGGGAAAAACTACCTTCACCTGAGTATCTAAGAAACAACCGATTGTCACGCTTTCAACATGCGAAGCTGAGTATATAACTGCTACATCATGTGTTAGTCATACAATCTAGTTAAGAAAGTTATTGAAAGAATTAAATATGCCTCAAAAGGAGCCAATGGAGATTTATATTGACAATAAGTCAGCAATAATTTTAGCTAAAAATCTAGTCTTTCTTGATCGAAGTAAGCATATCGACACTCGCTATCATTACATAAGAGAATGTGTTGCAAACAAAGAAGTACAATTGGAGTATATGAGAACACATGATCAGATTGCTGATATTTTCACTAAGCCACTCAAGTTTGAAGACTTAATAAGATTAAGAAATTTACTTGGTATTATAAAACAAGTTTAAGAGGGGGTGTTGAAAATAAACTTGTTTAAGCCTATAAGAAGTGTTTAAACCCATCAACATGAGGCCCAATAAGTTGGAGTTAGCCCAAGTGCAAAACTCATAAAAGAAAAAAGTCCAAGTCCAAATTAAAAAAGCCTTCCACCTAGAATCTTCTAGTGTTAGCTAGATATAAGCTTTTTACATATGAATTATTTGATTACTTAGATTATTATTAGAAGTGTGTAGAAGAAAATATATGTGGCTTAAGGATTTTTGTAATTATTTATTTGTGTGGTTCTCATTGTTTGTCTTGTAGTATAAATACCCCTCCCCATTTGAGTTATAAACATCAAGTAAGAAGCAAAACTTCTAAGAGTGAAGAAAAGAGAGAAAGAAGCATAGCTTCTAGTGAGTGAGTGAGTGAGCTTGAAGAGTGAAGTTGAGAATTTTGTAAAGTTGAGAATTTTCTCTTGTAAAAGTATTTGAGTGAATAATAAAGTTTATTTTACTTTCCAACACATACGCATATAATGTGATAACTTTGCTGCTTCTCTAGAGTCACAAATTCATAATTACGTGCATTTCCTAAGCTTTTGAAGGTCAAACACTTTCGGACTTAACTAAATTAAGGAGAATGTACAAATAAGAGAGCCCATTGTGGAAACCACCAATACAAACAAATTTTTATTTTTTAATCTTCTAAAACAAAACTTTCTCAGTCAGTATATACATGAGCAAAGTTTTATAGAAACATGCAAAATTAATAGAGTAGGAAAGCTAAGAAAATATAGATTATCATTTATTCTCAGCATTTGTTTTGGGATTCTTTACTATCAATGCAGGACATTTCACATTCAGTTGCAAATGCTTGAATGAAAAAAAGATCTCGGATGCACGTCGCCACCTCTTTAAGGTGTATTTAATAGATTTAATTTTCCTACTCTTTTTTGGCGACCATTAACCAAAAAAAAGTTAGTAAAGCGAACGAAGTACTTGAGAAGATCCAGAAACGATGAGGCCACATAACAGAACCGTTAGGGGTACAAAAATGAGTCATGTATTCTCATTGGGTATGTTTTTCTAATTCATTTGGTAATTGTTTCGCATATGTTATGCATAAAGACCCATAAATAAGAACTCAACAAATAGAAACACAAGTTCATTTCATTGAGTCAAAGCATCAAACACATAATGTGAATAGATACCAATAAATAAGAACATAATAAAATAGAAAAATAGTTCAATTCAAAATCCTGAGCTTTAAGTTTTTACACCCCAAAAACTGAAAATTAAATAAAAAGACTTCAACCAAAAACAAAATGGCATAAAATAGAAAAATAGAGAAAGCCCATGTCACCATCATTTCACCATCATTTTTATTAATGTTTCTTTCACTTTCTCAACAAACAAACACCAAGAGAGAAAATGCAACCCATTGTAAATTAAATAGAAAAAACAGGCTTACCATTGAACCATAATGGGCCGCGTGAGACCTCTGACCTGCATCCTTTGTAAATGTAGCTCTTGAGTCTTGCCTGCCTTTCTCTCTGGTTAGAGAGAGAGAGAGATAGTCTGATAGAGAGAATAATGAAAATGAGTTTTTCTTTTCTATTATTTTTTCTTTGTACAGTAGTAGCATTAAATCGGTAGTTAGTTTTTTTTTTTTAAATAAATGGTGCAAATTTGGGCAGTGTAGGAAAAACCCATTCTGCCCCGTTTCAATTCAATATAACTGGATATTGCCCCAAATCTGCCCTCCCCCGTTTATTGTGAGGCAAATCCAAACCATTAAGGGTGGGACACCAACCGGACGGGTCAAATTGCCAAGCTTACTTGTCATTAAGTATCTCACAGCAACATGACCGACAAAAACAATAGTTGTGGAACCAATCAAATAAGTTTGAAATTTATCCACTGCAAATATTATAGAAAGTAGTTTTTTTTCCAGTAGTAGTGTGATTCATTTGACCATTGTTTAAAGTTCTACTTGCATCATGTGTACTCACCTTCCTTCCTTTGTCTTAAGACAACACTAATAGCATACTCACTGGCATCACAGATTATCTCAAAGGATAAGGACTAATCTGGGGATTACATGATTGGAGCAAATTTTAGGTGGCCAATTAGCTTATCAAAAGAGTTTTAGTACTCTTGAGTCTACTCAAATGAAGTTTCTTTTATTAAGAGGTTACAAAAAGGTTTAGACATAGCCCTAAAATCTTTATTGAACCTCCTACAAACTCCTATTTATCCTTAAAATAAATGCACTTCCTTGACTATTTTTGTGGTCCTAGATTAGAAATGGGTTCCATTTTTGGTGTATCAACTTCAATTCTTTTATCAGGCACCACAAGACCCAAAAAACTCCCAGAAGTGACCATATAATGACATTTTTTAGCTTAAGATAGACATTTTTCTACGCATCTTTTTAAGACATTTTTCAGGTTTTCAAGACAATCATCAAAAGAATTTCTAAACACAATCAAATCATCCATGAAAATTTCTAGATAATGTTCAATCATGTCAATAAAAATAGTTAGCATGCATCTTTGAAACATTGTTGGTGCATTACAAAGTCAAAAAAGCATCTTCTAAATGCAAAGATTCCAAAAGGGCATGTGAAGGGAATCTTTTCTTGATATTCTAAGGATATAGGAATTTGATAATATCGAGAATATCTATTAGAAAAGCAATAGGAAGAATGTCTGGCTACTTATTCTAAAACTTGGTGAGGGAAAATTGTACTTTCTCATGGCAATATTCAATTTCCTATAGTCAATGTATATTTTCCAACCAGATAGAAGTCAATTTGGTAATGGCTTTTCCTTTTTCATTTTTTACCACCGTGATTCAAGATTTCTTAGGCACTACTTGAGTTGGGCTAACCCACTTACCACCAAAAATAGGGTAAATTACTCCCACATTAAGTAATTTAAGAACTTCAACTTTTATGACTTCTTGCACATATGGATTTAGTCTTCTCTTCGGTTATTGACACACTTTAGCATTATCTTTTATGTATATTTTATCTATACAAATTAAAGGGTTAATGCTTTTGATATCTTTTGAAGTCCATCTAATTGAACTTTTATGCATTTTAAGCACCGCAATCCACTTCCCTTCTTCTTCGCTTGTGAGAGTGAAAGAAATGACCACCAGATAAGTTTGATTTTTCCAGAAGAATGCATACGTGGTTTCAAAATGTGCAAGAAATGACCACATTAATCGACTCTACAAGTAAAGGCTTTAATTTCAGCTTGAGTGACTCTTCTTGCTTTTCCTCGTTCAATTGTCCTAGTATTTCAAACCTTGGTTTGTAACTGGTACTTTCCATTACTGGCGAACAATCAAGTAAAGAGCATACATTAGAGATATCATGATCGAGTAGCATATTTGATTCAAATGAATTAACTAAAGAAACTTCTAAAAGATCAAAAGTACTCCCTTTCTAGATATGGCCATTTACAATAGTTTCAATCATGTTAGGTTCCTTACTTTCATCTTCCTCATTGTGTGGTTGCTTATAAAAGCTAAAAACATTAAGCTCTAGTGTCACATTTCCAAAAAAAATAGTTTCATCACACCATTGCTGCAATTAATCAAAGTATTAGAGGTTATGAGAAATCGATGCCCTAAAAAAAACAAGAATTGGATTAGATACTTCAACAAGTTATGTATCCAAGAAAATAGAATCCATATGATATATGAATTTATCAACTTGAAGTAGCACATCTTTAACTACTCCTATTGGCAATTTTATTGATCTATCAGTGAGCAAAAGAGTTACAAAAGTTGGTTTCCACTTATCTAGAATGAGTCTTTGATAAATTGAATATAGAAGTAAATTCACACTAGCTCCAAGATCAAGTAAGCTTGTTCAATTTTATGTTCTCCAATAATACATGAAATTATAAGACAATCAGTGTCTTTGTATTTCAAAGCATTATTATTTTGAAAGATTGCACTTACATGTTCAGCTAAAAAATCTTTCGTTTTTTACATTCACTTTTCTTTTTATGATGCATAAGTCCTTCAAAAATTTGGCATAAGAAGGTATCTGCTTAATAACATCTAGTAAGGAAATATTGATCTTTACTAGTTTAAAAATTTCAAATATCAATGTAAGAGGAAATTAAACTTTTCTTTGCTTGGCATAGGTTTAACCTCTTCCTTACTCTTGGAGATTGATTCATCATCTTTCTTGCAAAGTTTAAGAATAAATTTTTCTACAACTTTGCTACTGCAAAGTGTCATGACTGATTTAACTTGGTTCATGAGTTTGTTTCCAAAGTTACCTGTATTTGAATTGTATTTTCCCATGGGGTTTTGCTATTATTGTGAAGGAAATTTTACTTTCTCTTGAATGTTGAGAGCGGATGTAAATTTTGTAAGTCTCTTTCAAATCTACCATGGTTTGAGTAGTTTGAATATTGATAGGCTCTTGTTTTCAATGAACGAATGCAATGTTTCTTCAAGATTTTTTCTATGAAGAGGAAAATAAGATTCATAACCTTGAGAGTTTTGCAAATTTTGGTGTCACTGAAAGGGTGGTTATGAAGGTAGTGTATGATTATCATTCCTTCAACTGAAATTTAGATGATTTCTCTAACTAGGATTATAAGTCTACAAGTATGGATTAGGATTTGGCTTTTTGAAAGTATTTAAGACATTGGCTTGTTGATGGAGATATTCCTTAATAGAAAAAAAAGTTGGATAATCATTTGCAGAACGAACATTGGATTCACAAATATGACACATGATTTCTTGAATAGACTTTACTTGGCCAGTCTTTTTCATTTCTAGTGCTTAGAATTTTCAAGCTAAAGATGCAAACTTGGCTTGAAGCTCATGATCTTTCCTAAGATTGTACATTCCTCCCATTAGATATAGAGGATTGAGATTTACTTAGAGTCTCACAATGCCTACGGTATCCTAATTTTAGCAATTGCTTTTGGTAACTCTAGGTAATCGATTACCTTATCAGGTTGTTTATCTTTGTCATGACCCAGACTCTGGGACAGTGGCAGAAAGGGAATTTCACTAGAATTAGAAATTCCTTAATTAATAAAGAAAAGGTTTTAAGATTTTTGAATTTTTTTAAATGTCACGATAAATAAAACATTTAGAATTCTAACCAGTGAACCTAACCCATAGTTCATAGTCACTAATAAACATGGACTGAATAATTTAGAAGAGTCAAATTCAAATAATTTATCGGGCATCACTATTCACACCTCAATATCAAACTAGTGTAGCATATAAATTTTAAAGACATATTCAAGTAGTATAATCTATTTATTTAATAGATCTTCAACACAAGTCTTAAATCCATACCCCTAACATTATTAAGTCACAAATTACGAGTAAAAGATAACTCTTTAATCTGTTTGTTGGTTGTCAATGTCACATTGGACACCATCTATTGAGAAAATAGAAGAGTGAGTATAAAATGCCCAGTAGGTTACCTAATTTTCTTTTTTGGGAAGTCCTTTTAATTCTTAAAATACCTGCATGGTTAGTAATACTAGAAAGTATTTTTATAAATATTAAGCTTTCAAAATATGTATAGAAAACTATGCTAAAACCAAAACTAAATTTTCAGGCGAAAACACATAGAAAATTATAATAAAATAGGCATAACTGCACATCACATAAATTAATATCTCACACGAGCTCTCACCATCTCATCACGACTAGAGCAACTCATACTATATGTATTGAGTGCTCCCTGCCTGACATCTATCTTTAGAAATCGTAGGGACACCTGTGTGTCTAATCCTATCGAGCCAGAGGGGCGCCGAATGCCTACACCTACCGAGTTGAGATAGTTAGAAAACAAACCCCACGCGGGTTTATGGGCTCTCATCGAAGGCGGGTGTACTAGTTCGTCTACTACAACACTGTGATGTCTAAGATAACTCTCATATGAAATGTGCAATATGTAGAGTCTCAAACAACTATACAGTGGTTTAACATTCTAGACATGCTCTAATTTTTAAATAAAAATCCATTTTGTACTTAAAAATCCAAAACATTGTTCCTAAGATTTAACCAAATCCCAAGATTAAAACTAATACAAAATCATACATAAAATATCCATAGCAGTCCACAATGTTTCACAAATTCACAGTTCATTAAAATAATTATTTACATAATTAAATTTAATAAAATCACGAGATTTTATTTTTCATAATAAATTCCAATTTTAATGAAAAATAATTGAAAGCAAGGAAATTGAATCTCCTACCTTGAAATAGTAATTATACTAGGTTGACAACGCTAGAAAAGTCCTATATTGATCAGCTAGTTGTTGAGACGGTCGTTTCCAAATCCCGATACGTTCTCTTGAAAAAGTGAATTTCCAAACAGAGTTTCAGATTGAGAAATAGAGATCACCACTGAATTCAGAGTACCCAAGGATGTTGGGTTAGAGATAAAGTTTGTCGAAAATAGATTTCAGTGCGAAACCAGCCTATGACACACTAGTGTAATTCACGAGATATTTTCTCGATTTTTGTGTCACTTCAGAAAGTAGTGATATTTTATATCAAAATTCACATCCCAACCTTATTGAGTCCAAATTTAAAGTCAGAACTTAGTTTCGAGATCCCAAGCATTAAATAGGCTCAAAAATCAGAAAATTATAGGAATACCACATTTTGAAAATAATTAGAAAAATACCATTTGTTCATATCAATAATTAACGATCTTACGGTTACCGTTTCAACACTATAAAATCATGAGATTTTATGTTTCAATCTCCTCTTTCACGTGGTATAATTTTCTCGGGGAAAATAACTCAATTCTGAAATAATTAGATAAATACCATAAAAATTTAATATTATAAAAATACTATAGTAACCAACTTCTCACCGGAGCTGAGTTAGAGGTCAAGAGTGATCAGAAATGAAAGCTAATGTCAAGAAGAATTTAGTGGTGGCGACAGCTGATCAGACGTCAGAGAAAGAAGTGGCCGGCGAAAAACCGTTCCGGTGGTGGTGACTTCGGGCGATCTTTTCTCCGGCGAGGAGCGGCGGATCACGGTAACATCACCTGATGCTGGTTCGTCAGTGGCTTCCTGTCGGAGTGGGAAGCCGCGTTGGGCACGGCAATGGCTGGTGGTGCGGCAATGAACAGTAACAGGGAGTGTGGCTTCAGGGACCTTCGCGAAGAAGTACAAGAAAGGTGAGGGTTTTTATGCAATTTTCAAAACTGTTGGTAGTGGGACACGTGTCACCACCTGACTGGATCGAAAAAAAGTTTTTGAAATTCTACTTTGGTCAAAAATTTTAAAATGATTCTTTACTTTTGTCCCTCTCCAGTTAGTAATTTTTTTTTCACTTTTGCATCAAATGCACGTAGACTCTATTTTGTCTAGGTTCAACACCAGTGATTTAATTTGAATTATTTTTAGATTTTCATTTAATTAATCCAAAAATATAAAATTATCAAAATGCCCTTGAATTAAAATTACTTAATTACCCTTACAAAATTTAGGATTTTACAATCCTCTAAAGTTTTATTGCACATTAATTCTACAATTTGCCTATCTCTAGATGTTAAACCCTTATAAAAGTGTAAGACTAACCTCCATGTTTCACAACCATGGTGAGAAGAAATATTTAGTAATTTTCTAAACCTATCCCAAAATTAGTAAAATGTTTCTCGATTTTTGAGTGAAAGTTGTGATTTATTCTTTGAAAGAATTTCTCCTCTGAGGAGGAAAAAACTTTTCAAAAATTGTTGATGTATTTCATTCCAAGCACTAATTGATCACAACCTAAGATTATGTAGCCATATTTTTGTAAAATCTCTCAATTTCCCACATGTACGTATGAATAACTTTAGCAACTTTTTAGTGAAATCAGGAGATGTTACTCAAATTAAGACTAATAAAATAATAGTAATTTATAGTTTTGAAACTTTTGTAGTATAAATAAAATTCCATTCATAATTATATACATAGTGTAGTATATATATAGTAGACATCTCATACAGTTGAACACAATAATACACACGAAAAAGTAGATGTAAACTTCTTTATAAAAAAACTATAGCATAAAAATACTTACATCAGAAAGTCAGTACTCATCTTTGAAACTCAGGTGCCAATAATATTCTCTATAATATAAGAATATACGTGAGTATGAAAAGTCAATAAGTAATAATTATAGATCACAGTGGACATAACAGGGAATAGATAGTCAGATGATTGAGATTTATATATATATTGTATTACCTTATAACACTGTGAATTGCATACTGAGCCACTCTGATAGTATATAATATATCATAAGTGATATACAGGTCTTGAGGCCCAGAATTCTCCTTTGTGTATAGCAGAGTTCCTCCCCATACTATCATCATAGTGTTCTCAAATAAATTAGATTGTCCCCAAAAGAACCAGATAGTGTCCACGAAAGAATCAGATAATGTCCCCAAAGGAACTAGATATTTGGGCGATGGGTTGCCACATCGTATTCACCAATATTCGTAAGTCAATTTAAATATACCACCTATTCATACTTGATATATTACAAAACAATATATCTAGACTTTTTATGCTTTATGCATAACAAATACAGATTTTTATACTTCAAGCATAACAAAATAACATATACTTATGAATACATCATATGAAGATTCTAAATATTCATATATATAAACAGATAATTTTTATATTGCAGGTGTACCATTACATACCTCGATTCCGAGCTTGTCTGTGAAATGCTATTCACTCTTGGTACAGTGAATGTGCCCCTAATATTTTCCATTTGATATCATTATACGTGTGATGCAACAAAAATTGTTATTTTAAGCTTTACTTGAAAATATCTTATATTGTCATTCTTATGTAACCGTTGAATGTACTAATATTGTAATAGAAATTTTAGGAAACTTATTATTAAGGATTGTCGTTGTCAAATTTTTTTCAGAAATCATTGTAAAATCAAATGTTTGAAGTTAATTCTAGAGTTAACCATAATTAAGGCTAATCAAAATTGTCATTAATTAGTATAATTAACCCGAGAATCACATCTAACAAGGACCAAATAGATTTTTCCCATCTTAGTTGTAGCCAAAAACTTTTTCTTCGTTTCTTTTTTTTTTAAAAAAAAAAAAATCTTATTAGCCTTGAGAATCTTTTTGTTCAATTTAAGGGAGATTTCATGATTATATGCAATTACTACGTTAATTCCAAGCTTTTAAGAAGAGTTCAAATACCAGTATAAAGAATAAGAGTTCAGATTTTAATGGCAAGATAATTCCCTCCATCACCAACTCCTCACATAAAAAGTTTCATCAACTCGACTAATTTTTTATTTTCTTATTTTCTTTTGAATTAGAAACTTATAAAATTGCAACCTTTACATAAGAATAGCTCATGAACAACATCAAATTAAATCCTGATATATTTACAAAGTCTTTTAAGCTTCTAGATAATTTCACTTGATTCTTGTATAAATCCAACAACAAGCAGGCACATGAAATATTAAAAAAGTAACTCTAATAGGAACAAATTTACTTAGTTATACTAAATGTACTTAATGAGTTTTAAAAAAATATTTGATCAGTAAAAGAACTTTTGTCTATATATTAATTCCTTATAAATTTCAGCAAGAAAAAAAATATAATAATCTAATAAGTTTGTAGAAAGATACTGGTTTTATAAGACATTCAACAGATGTATATACTCCTATTAAATCATTCATACGAAAGAATCTGATAAAGAAACATTGGATTATTTACCTTGAAAAAACCTAGCCTCGGTTCAGCTTCCTAAACATTGTCTTCACCTTTCTTTTTTTTTTAAAAAAAAAAAAAACCAAAACTTAAGGGTTTTAGATAAGTGAGACACTTCTTTATAAAGTTGCTGAAACTAGTTCGTAGTTCTAGAAGAATTATTAATCGACCTTAAGCTGAAGCGATAACTCCTAATTTTGGTCTAACTCGTAAAGTGATAAATATTAGGTTTGGTCTAACTCGTAAAGTGATAAATATTAGGTTAAGTATTAGATCAAAACGTGTACAACCACATAGTCATCAGTTCATTCTCTCTCTCTCTCTAATCACATCAGTCCATTGTAGTAATAGGTATTAATGGCTCACAACTTTACTTAGATCTCAACGATTCCTTAACCAATCAAACAGATACAAATTCTCACTGGGCACCAAAATGAAAACCATACTCATACATGCTAATTAATCATTTCAACGACATTTTCTTAATCATTCATTCTTTTTTTTTTTTAAGAATATACATGAATCTATATCCGTAACTAAAATATAAGAAAGTCAACGTAAGTACACTTGTGCCTAATTGTAAGTTAAAATATCTAAATAACAACAACTGTATCAAATCATTTAAATAAAGCAAAATACTTAATTACCACTTACTAACGATAATTATGAATTTTCTTTACCATCTTTTTTCTAGCATAAAATATGAAATAACTATATATATAATACTTTATTTACACACATCAAATTTGTACCAATGAGCATGTTTTGAGCATTTCACTGCACAATTTACTTAGGAGTAAAAATTATTAGTGATAATGATTTTTTTTAATTAAATATTCAAAAGTATATGCATAAATTAAAAAAAAGTAAAAAAAAAATTGTTATGCATCGTATTTTTATTAGCAAATTTTAAACTGTGAGGAGCTAGGTACAAAAAATAATAATAATAAAGAAATTCAGGATATAATAATTCTCCCATTCTAATAAAAATTAAATTTTTTCCTCAAAATTTTCTTACCAAATAACCAAGGTGTAACTTCTTACTGATTGTTTGGCATCTTAGGCAATTCTTTATAAAACGATCACTTTTACTGATTCTTTTCCTTAAAAAAAAAAAAAGAAATCTAATTAGTCTTGAGAATCTTTCTGTTCAATTTAAGGAAGATTCCTAGATTATATGCAATTAATGAGTTAAGTCCAAGCCTCTAAGAAGAGTTCAAATACCAGTGTAAAGAATAAGAGTTCAGATTCTAATAGCAAGACACTTTCTTCCATCACCAACAAGTCACATGAAAAGTTTTATTAATTTGACCAAGTTTTTATTATTTATTTTTTGAATTAGAAATTTATAAAATGCGTATGCATGTGTATGCATATCATTATTTTCTCACATAGCTAGAAAAGGTAATAATAGCATTATTGCATCGCATTTAGTATTAGTTTAGCATTGTATGTGTATGCATATCATTATTTTGAATGCTTAGTATTTATTTATTATGATTGTTAAGCTTATTCTTTAAGTTGTTTTGCAATGAAATGCTCGGAATAAGGTCACTGCTATAAATTTAACGTATCCAAAATCGATTATTTGTATATGATTACTAGACATAGTAATTAATTAATATATACATGATAGGATGAACAATAGCATTCAATAATTGTCGGATTTATAACGATTAGAAAAGTCATAAAAAAAAGAGAGGTCAATACATAGCATTCCAAGTGCTACTATATGAGTCATGATATAATATGACAAAATGGTATAACTATTTATTGATTTGTCTTTATCAAAAGGGAATTATTTGCAATATATGCATGTTGATTGTTAGTAGCATTAATTAATTTAAGCATATAAATAAATAAGTTATTTATTTGAAATTGTTTTACATTCTGATTTGGTGTTTTCTATTTCTAATATTACAATCACTATTAATATAATTTAAAAAAAAAAAAGAAAAGATTTGGAAGTACCAACTTTATTATGTCGGCAAACATGCTGGCCCTTCGCAATTAATATTTTGTTTTATGCTTTTTTTTTTCCATGGCCAACATCCAATCTTACCTTCAAATTGATCAAATAATGATAATTATAATAATAGAAATAATTAATGAATCAATTAGTATGGAGATAGCAGCTAACTGATTTTAGTCTGCAAGTTATATAGAATATTAAAAGAACTCTTTCTTCTTAATATGGTTAAGTTTGTCCTACTGTTCGTGAAAATTATTATCGCAAGTGCACGGTACCAAGTTTTATAGTACAGTGGTAAATACAGTTGTCGTACCTACAGAGATTGGTATCGAATTTCTACTAAGTACTGTAACTGAGTAATCTTAATTTTATCTAGACAATTCAAATTAATTATGGAGGAATAATAATCAAAGCAAATTCTAGAATACAAAATTAAAGACAATAATAGAATTGTAAATTGTAGGAAAATAATAATAATAATGAATTCTAGAAGTTTGACTTCACCTAATTATCCAATATGTCTTTCAATCAACAACACCACTTGATTAATTTTCCTAGTTTATAAGCAAGAACTCAAAATTATTTTTACACCCTCTCTCGAGTGTCGAGTCAAAAGTACTTTAAATTCCAATTTCAATATCTCTATTCAAAATTGAGAAAATAAGAGTTCATTAAATTTTGTGTTTTAAATAACAAGCTTCAAAGAGTTCATAGCTTTTCTCAAACACTACAACATCCTAGGTTGTGTTATTCTAGTCATATTTCTAGTCATATTTCTAAAAATCCTCTCTCTCAAGTACCGGATTCTAGAAATCAAACATCCTAATGGTTGCTAAATAATTGAGAAACATAAAGAATAAAATAACACAAATAAACCAATGGAAAAATTACCACAAAAATGATATTGAAAATCAAGGCATAGTTTCAAGTATAGGTTACATTATTCCTCTAGATAAAATGATTAGTTCATGATAAAAAGGAATAAGAACAAGATAAATAGGAACAACATCGTGAAAAGAAGAGATGAGAAAGAAAAACTCTTTTCATTTGGTGAGATTCTCTTCATTCTTCATGTCCCTTGAAAACAGCTGAGGAAGCTATAAAAAATACCTCCCAAGATTTGTTTCTCAGATCCCTTTTATATCTCTTTGGCAACTAGGTCAAGTCTGGCCAAAAAGTATCGGAACATGTGCTAGTACCACGGTACTAAGTAGATAGTGTCGTGGCATTGAAGAAGTTGCTGTTCAGTACCACACGAGAGCATTGTGCTGCTCAGTATACAGTGTTGTAGTGCTAGGACAAACATAGGGCAGTGCCGCGATGCTAGTTGCATAGCACCACAGTGCTTTGAGTCTTGGAAAAAGTTCCAGAACCTTGGGTGTCATGGCACTTAAGCCTCTGCCTAAAACAGCTTAGGTTACTCTTTGCCAACTTGGTGAGCTTGTCTAATATTTCTATAATTATTCAAAACTTGAGGAAAATAAATAAAAACAAGAAAACTAATATAGAAATCAAGGAAATTAAGCAAATACAGAGATAAAATCATAACCAAATAAGTGAATAAAATTCACTTGTCAAATTCCATCGAATTATTTTTTTGCTAGTCTTCATGCAAAACAAACTGAAAAGAAAGAAAAGAAAATAAAAGGAAAATACTAAAAGAAATCAAAACCTAGTTTAGTTCGATCATCCAAAGACCTCAAAGATTGTTCGTAATTGTAGTTTCAAGAGAATTACTAAATATTGAGAATATCTAGAATTTTAACTCTACATTAATTCTGCCCTCCCATTCAATTTCTGTATGCAAGTGTGTATGTGTGAATAGCCAAACCACATTCAATTACTTTTAACTTGGATTAATTTATGCAAACTATTGACATGAAATTTGGATCTTTTAAGGCAAGAACCTCACCTTTCTCTATAGACTTGTTTTTCCAACTAATATCCACTAATGTAGACTACACATCACTAAAGATCAGTAAGGCTTTCTAAAACTTGTAATGTGAGGTTAGGGAAAAGGTAAGATGACAAAGGCTTTTTACAGTTTAATTATCCCAGAGCACACATGTTTCATTTCTAGATCTTACTTCTTTACAACCCTTGAGTGAGACAATATACTTTTCCCCCCAAACTTAACTTTTACTCTATTGACTCCAATTACAAAATGAGCTCTCATCATGTGGCTATACCCTCAAATCATTTTTTTTGTTTTTTTTTATAATATAAGGGTATAACATTCTTCAAATGAGATACACTCTCTTTACTATTTCTACCATCACCTATTTTTCCAAACGAATAATTACAATTACAACAACTATTTTCACATGTGCTCAAGTTATAGAGTGAGGAATTCGAAAATATTTAGAAGTTAGGCTCATGGTGTGGAAGTCAAGAAGATGATTTTAAGCTCAATAAGGATTGGCTAAGGTTTTTCTAAGCATTAAGGTAGGCTTGAAAAGACTCAATCGATCTAAAAATAGATTAAATCATATCTTTAGCAATGTGTAACCTTGAATTTCACCTCAAATAGTTTTCTAATAAGTTCTAGAGTTTGATGAGAACTTAAGACAATACCTAGTTCTATAAACTTTCTCTAGGTGTCAGACATATTAAATATATGTGGCTATATACTCAAGTTGTGCAGTAAAATTTCAAAAAGGCATAAACTAAATCAAAGTCAAGCACACAAATTAGGCCAATATCTAGAATTACCCAAGACCTACTTTCTACTCAATCAAATTTCTTATCATTAGCCAAAAAGGATGCACAAACTAAACCATTTTTAAACAAAGCTAAAAACAAAACACATAGCAAAGAAAATTAAAAACACTAAATAAAGAAAAATATAAACACTCTCCCAAACATAAAATGAACATTGTCTTCAATGATAAAGAAAAATATATAAGAAGGGCTAGAGTACTACCCTGAAAGAAGGCATCTGATGTCTTCATCGTCATCATTGTGAAGTGAACGTGGAGATGGAATGAAGAATTCTGGTAGGTAGGTCTCTAAGTCCCTAAGCAAACAATGACAACTTCCTCACCAAGGGTACAATATCCTTGATATGAACACCTTGTGTACCTTGTGGTATAGTTAAAACTAATCATCCAAAACTTGGTAAAATATCTCCACAACAATCAATCTAGATTAATAAGTAGGAAATGACTCCCCGAATGCCCCAGAATTTAGTATTCAGGCCATAAAAGTTTACTATAAACCTTCAGGGAACACCTAGGGTGCATGAACTATTTGTGCACAACCAACCTCTTTATAATTCTCCAAAACTTGCCCAACATAATGACTATTAAGGGAAAGGAAGACTTCACCAACTATCCATGAAATTGCCTCCAAAAATGCTCAAGAATTCGGTGGAAACACTTACTTAGTGAGTGTAGAGTATGAGAGTGTTGATCCCTTGAGAGGAGGAGAAGAAAGAACTTGATTGAATCTTATAACTCCTCAAGCTTTTGTATTGAATGTAATAAAAAGATGTTGGTGAGAGTGATTGAAGGAATAATTTTTTAGTAGAGAGGAAATGTGGTAAAATTGGTCGTGAAAAATAAATCTTTGTGTGAGGAGGAAAGTGATGAAATGGGAGAGAAAATGAAATTCAAGTCTTTTGACCAGAATTGGTAGCGCCATGACGCTGTCCATATTTTTTTTCTCAATTTTTTTTTTGGGGTAGGGTAGCATCGCAACACTACCTATAGAGTGCCGCGACACTTAAGTCTCTGGAAGTTTTTCCAAAAAGCTCAGCATCGTGGCGTTGTGTACCTATGTCGTGACACTCTGCATTTTTGCCACAAACACGTCAAATTACCCTTTTTCAAGTCTCCCGCAAAAATACAAAGAACATGCTCTCAAACTCAAATATAGTCTAATGAACAATACAATAATAGAAAATAAAAAACAAAAAGAAAACATAACTTGAGTTGCCTCTCATCTAGCAATTAGTTTGGTGTCCTTAGCTTGACTTTGTTTACCTTCCTCAAATTGGCTCTTGAAGGGGCTTCCTCATATTCCTTACTCCTCCTCTATCATTAGACTTCAATCATTGTTCATAGACCCGTAACACATGTCCATCCTTTTCCTTTATGTCCGTTATTCCCAAGGGAAATACTTTCTCAATAACGAAGGGTCTCGACCATTTTAGCTTCGATTTGGATGATAAAAACTTCAATCGAGACATCAAAAATCGAACTTGTTGCCCTTAAACTAACTTACACTTCACATTTTTCAACGTGCCTTCTAATCTCATCAACTCAGTTACATAAACTTATTTCCTTGGAAGACTTGTTGGAGTGATAAATGTTGAACTGGACTATATCTTCATTCACCCTTAGAGATAACTTTCCTTTGGATATGTCAATCAAAGTTCTACTTGTAGCCAAGAAATGACGCCCAAGGATTAGAGGCATATCTCGGTCTTCATCCATATCCAAAACCATAAAATCGGCTAAAAAATTAAATTTGTTGACCTTTACTAATACATCTTAAATGACTCCATGAGGATAGGTGAGGGATTTATCCGCTACTTGTAACGTGATGGTGGTTGGCTTGACTTCTCCAAGTCCCAGCTTTTTGAACACAGACAAGGACATGAAATTGATGCTTGCCCCAAGATCACATAAAGCCTTTTCAAAGGAGGTGCCACTGATTGTGCAAAGAATAGTGAAACTTTCCGGATCTTTCAATTTTTGTAGTAGCTTTTTGGATAATTGCACTATATTCCTCTGTTAACTTCATCGTTTCAAATTCCTATAACTTCCTCTTCTTCAACATAATATCGTTCATGAACTTGACATAGTTTGACATTTGTTCAAGAGCATCTGCAAATGGAATATTGATGTGAATTTTCTTAAAAATTTCTAAAAATTTTGCAAATTGAGAATCAAGCTTTTTCTTTTGAAATCTTTGAGGATATAAGAGAGGAGGTTTATAATATAAGGATTATTAGGAAATAAATAGTTCTCGGCTAAAAAACTTTCCTGACAACATTTTCTTCTTCACTATTTACATCAATGGTGTGCTCTTCTTCGTGGCTAGGCAAAGGTGTGGGCTTGATAGCTCCTTTTTGCTTCTCTCCATCAATTTTTCTCTCATTTCTTAGAGTTATAGCATTGCAATGCTCTTTGGGATTACTTTTGGTGTCACTTGGGAATTTTCCTCCTTGATTAGAATTAATTGCGGTTGCTAATTGCCCAAGTTGAACTTCAAAAGACTTCATAAAGGCGCCCATACTACTCATGTGGATTTCGATATTATCTAACCTTGCCTCAATTTTGTTGAATCTCGATCTACTTTCTAAAATAAACAAACTCAAACTCTCCTCCAATGAATTTTTCTTCCAGGTTGGTTGGTTATTAAACTCGAAAAGAGGTTAAAGTATATTTATTGCATTGCCATAAAATAAATTCTCATAGTTTCAGAGTCTTGGGTGATAATATGTAGGCAAGATAAATAGGAACATCATGAAAGGAAGGAAGCGATAAGAAAGAAAAACTCTTTTGATTTGGTAAAATTCTCATGGTTTTGGAGTCTTGGCTGATAATATGTAGGCAAGATAAATAGGAACATCATCATGAAAGGAAGAGATGAGAAGGAAAAACTCTTTTCATTTGATAAGATTCTCTGCACACTCTTCTCTTTATTCTTCTTGTCCCTTGAAAACAGTTAAGGAAGGTCTGAAAATGCTTCCCAAGATCTGTCTCTCGGATCCCAAAAGATCCCAAGCTCTGAACTTTTAGAACTTATTTAATAGTTTTACATGAAGATAGATGTCATAATATATATGTTGGAATAATATACTCACATGCATGTCTAATATTTTAGTTTCTATTCGTTTAATAAAGTATTTCTAAAATTATATAAATATATGCATATATGTGCATATTTATCCGGAGGTTTTAGATTAGTCACTTTAAAAGTTTATGTGTAAAACTAATTTGGAAAGTTCATTTATTATTGCAACTAATAGTTATGGTTTTATTAATTGTTTAAGAATATCTGTGGAACTTGGATTTGATCATTCTGGTTGATATTATATATATGTATACCTTATATTCAAATAGGAGTCATAATTAATTTCCAATAAAGTATTTTGTCTATACGTGACTTATACTACTTTTCGTTATTAGTTATTTTATGAGCCACAGTTGATTTTATAATTTTTCTTTCAATGTAAAGATTTTGTAAAGTTTAAAATTTGTTATACTTATCCTATCACCATTGATTAGTGAATTAATAAATTAATTCAAGCCATAATATGTTTATCTAAAATTTTAATTGTAAATCACTAGATGTATTATCATGTATTTATAAGTAATCTTAGGTATTTCCTAAATTAGTCTAAGATAAATGATTTATGTTACTAGAAATATTAGAGTACATCAGTTGTACCTTGAGCATAGAGCATTTCATAAGCAAAGAGGTAGAAAATTCAGAATTGAGGTCAACAACATTTCACCTATAATATAAGAACACCATGTGAATTATGTTAGTTATGTAAATATGTGTTACGTGCCTCAATAAAATGCATACATATTATTGTATATGCATAGCATAAAAATATTTTCCATTTTATAACGACTCGACTTTTTAGACCGTTAACTAATTATCTTCTTGGCTTACTTATTTAAAAAGAGAGATTTAGACGTTGAAAATTCATGACAAATTTTTTTTTATGCTTTTATTTCTTTTTAAGAGATTTATAACTAATCGTTTACTTAAATTTTGAAAACAAATAAAATGCTTCTCAATGGTTAAGTATCCTTTATTTAAATTTGATTATAAACTTTTTATTAAGGTGATTTAAATAATACGCAACTATAAAGGACTTCCAGGTGAGGAGGAGGGTTATATACGGACTACTTAATTCCCAAGCTCTCCTTAGATAGTTTAAGCCTTTTTGACAAAACCCCTTGTGTTTTGCATTTATTTAAGTCAAAACATTTTCTCTTTTAGATCTTTTGAAAAACATTTGTTTAAATTATATTCAATCGAAATATATTTTCAAGTTCAATTTTATAAAACTAGGCATTGCAAAATAAAATGCCAAGTTATAAGTACATTTTTAAATAACATCAAGCTTACATAATTGAAATCATTTGTCTCATAATAAGAATATATGCAGAAGTAATTTTAATGGCGGTATTCCATTGCTCGTGCCTCGCATTCATCCCCAGCTCAATTCCAACTAACCCATCAATCAAATCAGAAGCTTTTTTCCTTTGGTACCTATAGCATGGATACTCATAAAATGTGAGTTTTCGCTCAGCAAGTACAATGTAATTCTCATAAAATATTTTACTTATAAATAAATAATTTTTTATGAAAATCCGGTTATGCTCTTTTATGAAATCATTACTTTATGTTTTAATATAAGATATTATATCAAGATTTTATCTCATTCTTGATCATAAAGTCTTTTATTTTTCTTATGGGCCGTGGTGTACGTACCGAGTGTGCACTACTAAATGGAGAACTAGGGGAGTGACCCAACTGAAAATACCCTCGGTCATAATCTTAACATACTTGTCCTCAGGAATCCTCGCTTATAGAAAGTCGGTCTTATTTTCCTTCAGATATCCTCACCTAGTGGAGGTTGGTTGGAATGATACCTTTAAATTCTTTATCTTATTTAGTCTTTTCTTAATATGAGTGGGTACGCTTCAGTGAACCCAAACTTATATTCCACTATCATAACATTTCTCTTGTTAAAGTATGCTGAAATATTTTCATGATAACATTATAAAGTAAGTATACATTATTTTTATAGCATAGGAAATGTATCTTTATAAGCATACATTATAAATAGGTCATACAATAATAATATAAAGGCAAGATAACACATGAAATAATTTCAAATATACCATACTGCAAACATGAAATATTTTCAAAACATTTATGCCATAGGTGAGATTATACTTATCTCGTAATATGATTGTCCTAGTTCCACTCGTTAATTATGTATATCTAGGTCGAAGTTTTTCCCTGACATATACATAATTTATTTGTTAGAGTAATTTAAAGTGGCCTTATACTTTTTTTTAACTTCTAATTATTTAGTGGGCTTAAAACATTTAAGACTCTTTCTTGATCAAATATAAAATTTCATATTTGAGAAATAATGTCATGTTATATTCATTGACTAATTTATACTTTCAACTTAGATGGATGAGATTTAATCTCTTTAACCTTGATCATAGTGATCTTTTTAATCTATCAAAAATTTGGTTGTTGATTTGATTAATATCATCCTAAATCAGTTAAGTTTTCGTAACTATGTTTCTTTTCATCAAATATTTTGAATTATTATTGATTAATTTCTCTATTCGTAATTAAGGGTCATAATATGATAAGTGAGTCAAATACACTAATGGCTACACAAATTCAAAATCTAAAATCATATTTGGATTAAATATTATTTGGCATTGATCGCGCTTTTTAGGTCTATCACTAAACTTAGGTAAAATACAACTAGAGGCCTATATTATTTATTTCTTACAATTAATTTCATGTCTTAAATTTAAGTAACTCTTTTCTTATCCAAATTAGAGATCTAAAATAAAGATTTCTATTTATTCTTATACCAAATTTCTAACCCAAAATTTTAAGTTTTATAATTAATATTTTTGCCCATAATCTTAAGATTTCTAACATTTATGCTCTCCAATGGTAAATATTGAGTTATAACTTATCTTTTTGTTAAAGATTCTTCTTTTATTTACTTTTACACTTTAATATCGTTTTAAAACTGACTAAAATATCTTTCTCACATATTTGACCTATATTTTATCAAAATCACACTTTTGTCCCAAATACTCAAAGTTTTGACATTTTAGTCCTTTTAACTTTTGAGCAATCATCTCTAATTTTTGGAAAGTATTTTTAATGAGTAAAAATCTGTTCTTAATGATTCATGTCTAAATCATTAAGCTTGGTTCATTTTCATGCATATTTTATTTTACGGTTTTACACTTAAAAATCTTCCATTTTTGTATTTAGTCATTTTGATTTTACTATTATTATTATTATTTAACCTTTATTATTATGAAGTATTCATATTTAGAGGCTTAAGAAATCAACAAAACACGTCTAAACGTAACATAAATTATATAACATTTAAACTAGATCAAATATATTATTACCCATTTGTTCTTTTATAGAATTTATTTAAACACATAACAAGCAAGATGAGGTAATATTTACCTTCCAAGCTTGAATCTTCTTTCTTACGCCACCACTACAAAACTAGGTGCTCTATTCTCTTGATTATAATTCTTAATTTCTAGAAATGATGGGTAAAATACTATAGCTCTTATGGATTTGGAAGAAAGTGAGGTAGAAAGAGTTTTTTTTTGGAGAAAAGATAATTGGAAAAAATGAAGATAGTTTTGATTAAGTAGTTGGAAGGTTAAGCATGAATTTGAATTTCCAAATGAAGGATCTATTTATAAGCCATCCATAGGAGGTATCCAATAATACACAATTTCATATTCCATCAAATAATCCAAATACTATTATTACTAATTTGTCAATATATCTTCTTTTCCTACTTCATTACCTTATCTTTTACTTTATTTTTCACTCATCCACTACTTTTGTCTCTAATATTTCTTTTTCTTTAATTATTTGGAATCCAATACCACTAGCTCCCAAAGAAAGTCTCCACTATATTAATCTTTTTCATACCTTTTGAATTATTTTAGAGACAAAAGTTATTAATTAGTTTTGTCTATGTCTTCCATTTTGAATTATGGCCACTAATTTCCAAATAATATTTCCATTATTATTTTATTTTTTCCTACTTTTTGAATTATTTTAGAGACAAAAGCTATCAATTAGTTTTGTCTATATTTTCCTTTTTTAGAATTACCCACTAACTGTATCCCTTTCTTTTTCTATTCTACTAATTTAAAGTTATTATCTCCCTAAGGTAAGACTTTACTACTCTTCATCTTTTTCTACAACTTATTTTCTACCCTAAGATTGATTTTTCTACATAATTATTTGTATACTTAAATCCTAGCCATCTAAATTATGGCATGGTACTATTTTGGTGTAACTATTAACTTTAGATTATAAAATGTAACAATTTTTAATGTGACATAAACATGTCGTATTCTTAATTAGGTTATATTAATGTATATAATATACTCATTGTAGAATCAATTTATTATTAAGGAAAACTAACTTTGAATTTCTAAGGTAAAACAAAGAATAACTATGGTTTTCTCACGTAATAAAATTTAACATTCAAATAATACTACACATATAATTTCAAGTATTTGCGAACATAAACTTATTAAAGTTCGATTCTAAGTTTATTAATAATAATTCTACTAACATTATAAATCTATGGATTCCTAGGGGGTTACACATTGAAAGTTATGTTATGTGTTTTATTGGACTAGATTTTTTTAAAGAGAAAAGAAATGTTTTGTGTACTATGTAGTCTGGAAGGACAGAGTAGATATAGGATATAGTGGGCTGGTATCCCAAATATGGGAAAAGTATATGCTTAACGGGTCAGATCCTAATATAGATCAATATGTTTACAACATGGAGATGGTCTCTAGTGTACACTGAGGTTAATGTGGCTTTCATATAAAAAGCTTCATGTTTTTATGCTGTGGCCACTAACATTATATTATGCTATGTTATGTGACTCGGCGACAGGTTTACTAATCTGACCAAGTAGTATAGTTCACAAATGGCCCTATTTTAAATTACAATAGTTTTATTTTTTTATTTTCTATTTTTATTACTGTTTAATTTTTTTGAAATATTCATAGGAAAGTCATGCATAATGTTACTTATTTAATTATTAGTCACTAGTTCTTACATTACAATCAACGATGATTGATACTCAAGTATATGAATAGATGCTAAAGTCTTATCCTAATTGTGTATATACACATTTCAACAAACTATGGGTGCAATACTGTGTTTTATTGTTGTTTTGAATATGGATATTTCGACAAATTATTGGTGTAATATTGTGTTTAAGGCCAGAGTCATGCATAAAGTGACTTACTTAGTTATCACTCACAAGTTTTTATATTGTAGTCAACAATGATTCATACTCAAGCATGTGAATAGATGCTAGAGTCTTATCCCGATTATGTATATGGACATTTCAACAAATTGTGGATGCAATGTTGTGTTTTATTATGGCTTTGAATAAAGAAAGATTGACTGACTTTGAACACTTATCTACTTTCCAATACCGTTTGTAAAGTGATTTTGAACTTGTATATTTTCAGTATCATAAATAATAAATATATATGTATTAAGAAATGAAAGTATTTACAGTTCTCTGAACATAATTAAAAAGGTTTTTATTAGCCCACATATTTATTATTTCTTTCATAATTATATTAACACTTTTTAATGTGTTAAAAATCTACGTACGCAAGAATTTTCGGGATCTTACAGAAACATTAGATTACTTACCTTTGAAAAAGCTAGCCTCGGTTCAAGTTTCTAAACATTGTCTTCACCCTTTTTTTTAAATATAAATTACCAAAACTTAAGGGTTTGAGATAAATGAGACACTCCCTTATAAGGTTGCTGAAACTAGTTCATAGTTCTAGAAGAAGTACTAATCGACCTTAAAAGCTGAAATGATGACTCGTAATTTTGGTCTAACTCTAAAGTTATAAATACTAGGTTAAGTATTAGATCAAAACGTGTACAACCATGTAGTCATCAGTCCATTCTCTTTTTCTCTCTCTTCTCTCTCTCTTTAATTACATCAGTCCATTCTAATAATAGGTATTAATGGCTCACAACTTTACTTAGATCTCAATGATTCCTTAACCAATCAAACGGATACAAAATCGCACTGAGCACCAAAATGAACTTAACGAGGAAACCATACTTATGCATGCTAATTAAGCATTTCAACGACATTTTCTTAGTCATTCATTCCTTTTTTTAAAGAATATACATGGATCTATATATATAACTAAAATAAAAAGAAAATCGACATAAGTAGAGTTGTGCCTAATTATAAGTTAAAATATCTAAATAACGAATTATTGACATTGTATCATAACATTTAAATGAAACAAAATACTTAATTGCCACTTATTAATGATAATTATGAATTTTATTATCATCTTTTTTATAGCAAAAAAGTGAAATAACTTTATATATATAATTCTTCATTAACACATATCAAACTTGTACCTATGAGCTTGTCTCGAACATATCACTGCACAATTCACTTAGGAGTAAAGATAATTAGTAATAATTATTTTTTAAAATTAAATATTCAAAATTATATGCATAAATAAAAGTAATGTAAAATAAATTGTTATACATCATATTATTGTTGGCTCTTTTTAAAATTTGAGGAGCTAAGTGCAAAAAAGAAAAAGAAAAGAAAACAATTCAGGGTGTCACAATTTTAGCTTTATCTTTTAAAGAAAATAGGAAAATCTTAAGCCTAGTATTGTTCATGCTACAATTTATTTCATTGTATATATTGCACATTTCCTTAAATTCCCTTAAATTATAAATATGGATTTTCCAAGTCTAAGTCGTGAAAATTCAATAAAAGTTAAATGATACCAAGCTTAATTGAAATTGAAATGAGATATATTAGAAGGGAAATCTAGACACGATGGTGAACCAGTTCTGATGGGATTCATGTAATTCCTAGGTTCTTGGTTAATAGAATGGAATAAGAATAATAATGCGAATTTTAATAAAGTAGAATTAGAATGGGAATAGAAATGATATTTCATTGTTTAGTTGATTTGGCAAAATTTAATGGATTATGCATTATATTGATCAAAATGTCCTTATTTTTAGATGTCCTAGTAGGACAAAAAGAGAAAGCAATATTTCTAAAATATGGATAAAATAGTGGAACGATGATTCCATAGTTTTTTGGATAGAATTATAATTCTATCAAATAATAGAACTTTGATTCTATGGGAATTATTATTCCTTTGTTCAATGTCAAAGCAAATAATGGAATAGTATTCCCAAATTCATTTCACCAAACCAAATATGCTAGTATTTAAGGGGGTCGTTCTATAATGGATGGTTGTCTACTTTGGTCAATTTTATTTGCAGCCGTATCTTCTAGACAAAAAGAGGATTTCCTAACTAGTCTATAACTTGATGTACGTGACCAAATTCTCATGCAAATGCAAAAGGAAGTAGAAAATAAAAATTAGAACAAAACGAAAGAAAAGAAAAACAATATTATAGTTTGTACAATAAACTTGACTAGTTCTAATTTATGAAGTCTTTTACTAAGTATAAAAATGTCAAAGCAATAAATTAATCCACCAAGACGAGGTTTACTATATAAAATCATAAATTTTACATGACAAAAATTATAAAGATAAGATTAAATGTATTGTTATAATGGTATACAATAAAGATAAAAAAAAAATATGAGATATAAAGTTTCAAAATTAAATAATTTCCAAAATAAAGGGATCCACTATTTATGAACATTTTACACATATTTTTTATGCTTTTGATCTTATTTATTTGTGAAATCATCAACTACTTGGTGTCATTTTGATGTTTAGTTTGCGTTTTATTCTAGAAAGTGAGAAAATTTAAGTTTTGTGAAGAAATGGTGAAAAACAAAGTCAAAGGAGTTAAAAAGAAAGAAGGGAGCTAAATCAGAAGCGTGCACCACCAGATTAGAATGGGTAGTAGAGCTATGCCACCAAGAGTCGTAGCTGTGCCTCAACCTATGTTGAACCTCATTTTAATAGCCCAAGTCGTCCCATTCTTAGCATTCAATGGTTGAGATTTACCCATCTTTTAGCATATTAGAGTTTGACTTCAGAGAATTGCTAAAAAGGGATGGAAGCACAATTTCCAAGAGGGGGATTTTGGAAAGCAAATCTTACCAAATTGAGAGAGCTTGGAGCTTGGTGTTCTTTATAGATATTCTTGGAGATTCTTAGAGGAATTCAAGCTTGAAGACCTATTACCATAGTTTTCTCTTCCTCCTCTCTTTATTTTCACCTTTAAAAGTTGTAATTGTGATGTATTTTGATATGTTTTCAATTGCAAACTTCTTGATGGTGATTGTAATGGATATATCTATGTGTGGCTAGTTGTATACTCTAAAGGGCCTGATGTAGTTCTAATTACTCTGCATTTTGAATATTTTACAATTATTCATGAAGTTTCCTTTTGATTTATTTGTGTTTCTCTATGCTTACTACTTTTAATTTGTTGGGAAATGAATTAGTTGTTCTTAATTTATGAATTCTAGTACTTGGAAAAGATTGGTCCACTTATTTGAATTATGAAACATAAACTTAGATATTGTTGAGTTCAGGAGGCCAATAACACTAGTTTAATCATTAAAGGTTGATTGATGCATGCTTGAGTAGACAAATTAGTTATGAATACAAATTTGCTTAGTCATACATAAAGCTTCACTTAACACTCAGAAAACGTAGTGAGGTTTATAATTCACCATTGATTAATTAATTGATTGGAACTAGTTAAGGAATACTTAATAGAACAAACACACATGATTTGAGTGAAATTAAGGCCTTATGTTTTCTCATTTGGACTTATCGCTTGGTAATTTGTTGCCTCTTTAATTTTTGCTCTTAATCTCTTTAATTTTATTTTTATAATTGTTCAATTGCATCTTATAGTCTAAAATCGAACCGCTTAGATAAAATTAGATTATTAATACTTTAGTAATTAACATAATTTATAATTACAATCTATATGGGTACAACAACTTTTCCTTCCACTTTATTACTTCTAGAGACATTGAATTCTTGTGGTTTTGACTTATGCATACACATTTTGCATTTGCACATTGCACAACACACAATACGAATATTTTTAGTACATCAAATAAGTATAACCTAAATTCACTTATTACTCAATTGGAATCTATACACAACGGATGTCCCGTGCAGAAGAATTAACATTAAATGTTCATTATAAATTATATATGTGATTATATTAGTTTTCTTATTTACCTTCTTTGCATAATGCCAATATTTGTAAATTCAATCGAATATTCATGGTAGCGACTTATGTCTAGAACAAATCAGGATTCCTTCCTAGCATAACCAGTTCTCTAAGCAAACGACTAAGAGGGAATCAAGTATTTTGTTCATATGCAATAATAAACACTTATATTACAAGCACACAACAATGTATGACAAGTAATAAAGTGAAAGTAGACTTATCGTCTGATAAAAATTAAATGCTAATCATCTTAAGTACTAAAATTAGGTTAATTTTAACTTTAACCAAACAAATTTAAAATAAGAAAATAAAATAAATAAAATAAGAATTTAAAATTATAACTGAAAATGCAATTGAAATAAAAGGGAAAAAAATAAGAAAAGAAACATCTAAGATTACAAGCTCTCCATCCCCCTCATTTGCGTTATTTACCTTTCTTTTTCTCTAATTAATTTAATCAATTGATTATTAACTGAGTGTGCTAAATTGTTTACAAGCTTCTTTTGTCATCAAGCAAACATTCCCATATAAATCAATCCAGTATATTTCTATGAGGATCAATTTAAAATGGAATCATTAAGTACAAATACTCTATAATAATTGCACATACTAGATAAGTATATTCCTATCTTACCTAGATATATATATATCATTCTATCTAAGACTAAACACATAACTTTGTTTCTATTTCATTATGAGTTCCAAAATCATGCTAACTAGTGGCCAAGTAATTTGTAGCATTAAGCATAAGACAAAGCAACCAACCTATATGGACAATTAGATGTCAAAAAGAGAGAGACAGAAACAATCACATGTTATATTGTTGGTTCAAATAGCAATCCTAGGAAAAAAAAATTTTAGTTCATAACATAAATTGGGAATAATAATATTTTAATCCTACCAAATCAAGAGACACAAAAATAAGGAGAAGAGTTGAAGATTAAAATTATATTGACGTAGAATTTTCTCATTTTGGAAGAGCTTGAATATGTTCTTGAAAGTTCCTAATTCCTCCTCCAAAGTTACTAATTGTAACCTCTTGATTTTGCTCTAAAAAAGTGCTCTCATCTTTATCAATCACTAAATATAGAATCTAAAATAAAATCCTCATGACAAACTTGAAAAAAGGGAATATGTTGATATACAAATTAATTTTGTACTAGAATATGTTTTTGGTCTTTTTAGTGGAGCTCCAACAATAGAGTTTCTAGACTTTGATAGAGTTTTTCCTTTTCTTCTTTATTTTTAGCACACTCTGGAAATGATGGCCTCCAAGGCTCAAACCTCTTTTGTAAGGTTTTTGTTTGCACAATTAAAATTAGGTCAAATCTTCGTAATTGGAACAAGCTTATGTAAGCCAGCACAAGGAATATTGCACAACTTTGTAACTGCAAAAGGTGGTAGTGGTGAAGCCTCACCACTAGTGGTGTAGCTAACTACGTATTCTGACTTGATGACATAAGTTGCAAAATAACTTCCACCATTTTCCTCTTTTTTGATGCTTTTTCACCGTTGTTCTCACCAAATGACCTCTACTTCCATTTATTTCAACTTCTTGACATAAAGCATGATCAAAATATCAAACTAACACAAATTAAACTAAAAAGTAAATAGGATTATATTATTTAAATAAGAACATAGCAAAATTAAAGACATTTAAGCACAAGATAACTCATTTTTATAGAGTTATCATATACATAAACTTAATATTTTGCTAGTCCTCCTGCAAAAGAAGAACAAAAATATACTAGAAACAAACAAAGGAGAATTTACACAACAAATGGTGACTTCTAAAGGATTACTCAAAGATTACATAAATAGTATAACTTATATAAGAGTATAAGTATTGGCTAAGCATTAAAAACAATTCAACATCACGTTCCATTCCAAAATGGATTTTTCCAGTGTATATATTTGTATATGCATTTTCACTTATCATTGTATGAAATCTAGATGAGATTACGAAAATATATATTAAGCATTAAATCTCTAAGATGTAAATAAAGTCCCATAGGTTTGCTTTTCAAATTCATCTTCATTAATATAGATAAATACTACACAGAGGATCGAAAGGTCTTCATTAAGTTTGTAATATGGGCTTAAGTGAAAGTAAGATATTTTGAATAAAATTAGGCTTAACTCACCTTTAACTTACCTTAAAGACACTAACCTAGGACCTATATACAGCTGCACTCTCAAACTTCAAGTATCACATCACTTAACATTCAACTTTGCCTTTCTTCTATCAAATTCTAACCAATATCTTTTTTTTTTTTGAGTTACAACACTTCCAAACTTATTTCTTCCTTTCATGAACAAGAGTACTAATTTTTCTTTCTTTTTTTATATTTATGTATTATAAGGGTACCTAAAGATGAAATACTTATGGCACTGGCTAGATAAGTACATAAGAATTCACCCATATGGAGGAATCTTTTGAAGGTCTCATGTAATGACATCAAGGATTTCTATTAGAAGACGGAGAAGTTTATGCATGTGGAGAATGCAGAGGATCTTGCAAAGATCGGTGGGACTTCGAAGAAAAATGAGAACAAGAAGATAAAAGGTAGTAAAAAACATACCCCTTTCTCTTTGAAGAAGGATAAGAAGCCTTGCTCCGAGAAGAATAAATACCTACAAACACTCAAATTCACATTTTACATGGAGCTAAAACAAAGTAGGGAGAATGTGCTCATGAAAACCTAGGATAGAATCCATTACCATAGACCATCTCCCATGGTAAAGCGATTAGGAACAAGAAAGAATCAGAATAAGTATTTTCAGTTCCATAAGGATCACGATTATGACGTGAATGATTATTACCATCTGAAGGATGAGAACGACGAGCTGATCCAGCAAGGCTATCTTAAAAGGTACCAATGTAGGAGAGACTATGATCAGAGAGAGGAGAGAGATAGGTTAGTTGTCTCTCCTATTCGAGAAATCTGGGACACAAAGATTCGAGGAGAGATCTGCATGATCTTTGGAGGAGAGAGATAGGTTAGTTGTCTCTCCTATTCGAGACTCAAGACTGAGCCAGAAGAAATATACTCGTAAGGCTCGAAAAGCTCTAGTAACAAATGTCTTCAATCTCTAAGATCAACCTGTGAAGAGCTTTTGTAAAGAACATGAGCCAATTACCTTTATGAAAGAAGATGCTAGAAAAGTGTATTGTCCACACAACGACCCCATGATCGTCGTAGTGTAGATCTACAATTTATTTATAGAATAACGACTTCATAACTTGAGTATGTATTTCTTTTCTAAAATCTCTTCAGAGTAGAGAGGATTGAAAATCAGTTAAATTAAAAATTTGAAATCAAATGCCTAATTCTTTCCATCCTAAAATCTTTTCTACTAAAAAACCTCAATATCTCAAAATCCATCCAATAATCCTCTCACCCTCTTCTCCTATCTATTTCTCTCTCCTATCAAACATACTGCTATATTTGATAGGATGGATGGATGATAGGAAAAATGAGACCTATATTATCTAGGAAAGGGAAGTGAGAGAGAAATGAAAGCACTCTTCCCTTATTGTGTAGAAGAAGGAGAGAAGATTAAACACCACTCTCTGTTGATTGGCAAGATGGAGAAGTAGAAGGATAGAGAAAGATTATAGTTAGACTTAGAATAATCACTCTACCACTTGAGTAGGCATCTCCTTCTTAAAATTTCTTCAATTTAGGAGGGATTAAAAGTTGGTTAAATATGAGGATTTGAAATATCTCATCTAATTTTTTTCCTCCTAAAATAACTTTTACCAAACAACCACCTCATATCCCAAATCCATCCAGTAATCCCTTTACACCTCTCATTCCGTCCACCTCTTTCTCTAACCAAACACACAATGAGTTTTCTGTTCTAGTAATAATGGGACTTAATTCTTTGGTTTAATTGTCAAGCAGTGGAGATTTTTCTCCGTGTGATAACCGTGTGGAGCAAAACCGTGTTTAATACACGGTGAAAAAGAAAAGCAAAAGGCCAACTAATATATGATAACAAAACATGTACAAACCGTGTGGTACATTAGGAAATTTTGAGAGAAAAATGTGTAAAGGTTGGTGAAGCCTAACACTATAAATAGGGTCCTCATCTCTCATTATTTCTCATCCCAGAAAAGAGTGAAATACATCAAGTGTAAAGTGAGAGTAAAAATTGAGAGTTTTTATTCTTGAGAGTTAAGAGAAAAAAATACAGTTTTACTCTTGGGTGTGTTCGGGGTCTGGGGTGTGAGTTGTGAGTGTTGAGTGTAAACACTTGTAAAATTTCTTTTCTCCCTATAGTGAAGATCTGCAGCAGCTCCGTGGATGTAGCTAATTTGGTGAACCACGTTAATTTTTGTGTCCTATTTATTTATTTCGGCATTATTTTTCACATTTATTTTATCACTTCCACTATTGTATGTTTATTGGGGAGGTTATTCCCTAACAACTGGTATCAGAGCGAGGTT
>JXTB01000069.1:851307-900441 GCA_002914805.1 Parasponia andersonii
AAATAGGTAAAATTTATTAAAATCAACCCAACAGTATATATGCCAATAACAGACATTTTAGGACGTAAGTACGCATTTTAGGACGTAAGTACGCACAAGAATATTTTATTAATTTAATTGTCCTATATAGTAGACATCGTATTCACTACCATTGAGTAAACTCCACTATATAATACCAAACAGGTGCCCAGAGATTCCTTCACTAACATCTTTATATGTAGCTCACAGTTTAAGATTTTTTATTTATTTACTTCACTTTACGTATGCATGACTGCTTACGCATAAACCATATCACACCCATTAGTAGTATTAGGAAATTCGTAAATATTTATATATACCTATAAATTATTGTTTCTCAATTACTTCCTTTCGTTTTCTAATTAAGTAGGCAAATTGGAATATGTCTAACTCACTACTACTATTAGTTAATGATTTTCCAAGTCACATGATCGAAACGAGAATTAATTAAGTTGTGACGCCAAATCAAAGTTTTTCAAGCACAAAAGCATTAATAACCAACTTTATTTTAGAATTATTGGAACATGCTCGTTAAAGAAGGAAGGTTAATTATCTAATTTTCTAGCGCGATGTAATGATATGTTTGTTGAAAATAAACTTATTTAAACTCACAAGAAGTGTTCTAGGCCTATCAACATAAGGTCTAAGAAGTTAGAGTTAGCCCAAGTACAAAGCCCACAAAAGAAGAAGTCTAAATCCAAATTGAAAAAGTCTTTCATCTAAAATCTTTTAGTATTAGCTAGATATTAATTTTTTGCATGTGAATCATTTGTTTACTTAGATTATTATTAGAAGTGTGTAGAAGAAAATATGCGTGAATTAAAGATTTTTGTAATTATTTATTTATGTGGTTCTCCTTATGTCTCATGTAGTATAAATACCCCTCCTCATTTGAGTTCTAAGTATTAAGAAAGAAGCAAAGCTTTTAAGAGTGAAGAGAATAGAAAAACAAGCATATCTTCTAGTGAGTAAGTGAGCTTGATAAATGAAATTAAGAGTTTTTTCTTGTAATAATATTTGAGTGAGTAATAAAGCTTATTTTATTTCTAACAAAGTGGTATCAGAGTGAAATTGTGAGAGATCTTTTGAAATTTAAAGTCTCTTAAAATGCTAAGTATACTTTGTGATTACATCGTTGATTGATCTTCTATATCAGAAAAGATTTCTTGAGATTGAGAGTACCATAAATTTGTTCCTAACCTGTTCATATTGCCAGACACACTACTGCAAAAATCAGTCTAATCAAAGTCCGAATGAGTCGTCAGAAGTTTGCTGTCACAAAAGGCTCTAACTCAGCTCAACTCACCGAGTTGAGTTGAGTCAGAGCTATTTGACTGAGTCGTTGACTAAGCACTAGGAGTTGTTGATCGCGTCGTTGACCATACTGTTGGCCCGTATTAACAATTGATAGAGTAGCTGACTTTGATATTCGACTTTGACTAGTCAATATACTAGTCAATCTTACAGTTTTTCAACGTTCCGGATCCATCCGTGTAGTCCAAATTTTAAAAAGCTCACTCTGTTAAGAGTTATGGTTACTAGTAATTTAGCATCTGTTTAAGTTGTTCCACTCCAAAGTAGCAACTTTGATAATTAGACTATCAAAATAAAGGTCCTCCTTGGAGCACATGATATTTAGAAAGTAGTGGAGAAAGGCTATAAAGTGCCAAAAGATGAGGCGACATTATCCTCAACACAAAAAAAATAGTTGAAAAGATTCAAGAAATAGAGGGAGAAAAGCTTTCTTCCTCATCTACCAAGCCTTAGATGATGATGGGTTTGAGAAAATCTCAAGTGTAACCTTCGCTAAAGAAGCATGGGAGAAATTTCAAATTTCATATAAGGAAGAAGAAAAGGTTAAAAAGGTTCACCTTCAAACTTTAAGAAGAGAGTTTGATTTACTACACATAACAGTGACTGAGTCAGTTTTTGACTACTTTTCAAGAGTTTTAGCAATTTCGAATCAAATGAAGAGAAATCGTAAGAAAGTAGAAAATGTTACAATCATGGAAAAGATTCTTCGATCATTAGATTCAAAGTTTGAGAATATTATTACTGTCATCGAAGAAACTAAAGATTTTGGAGCTATGACGATAGAATAACTCTTGGGTTCCTTACAAACTCACAAGAAAAAAGAATAAGAAGAAGCCAAATTTCAAGGAGCAGCTTCGCAAGACACAACTCATAGAGAGAGAAGATAGCCAATATAGCAAAAGAAGTCAACATGATCATAGTAGAGAACAAGCCCGAGAATAAGAACGTAGTACAAAACGAGGTCATGGACGAGGTTAGAATTCCAACAACAACCATAATTATTATATCAATAATTTCAAAAAAGGAGAAAGCTCTATAAGAGGTCGTAGTAGAGGTCGAATGAACTCGAGGTATAAGAAGTCTCAAGTTTTAATTGTCACCCGTTTGATCATTATGCTAGAGAATGTAGGGCACCCAATAATAGAATTAAAGAGAAAGTAAATTATGTTGAAGAGAAAAAAGAAGAAAATGGCATCATGCTACTAACATATAACGACAACAATGAAGGACAAGATAATACATAGTATCTTGACATCAGTGCTAGCAATTATATGTGTGGACGTCAATTAATATTCATGGAGTTTAATGAATCAATCAGTGGAAATGTTCTTTTGGTGATGATTCAAAAGTAGCAATAAAAGGAAGAGGTAAAATTCTTATCTACTTGAAAAATGGGAAACATCAATTTATTTCACATGTTAACTATGTACCCACCATGAAAACAAACATTTTGAGTTTAGGACAACTCTTAGAGAAAGGCTATAATATTCACTTGAAAGATTATAGTATTTCTAAAAGAGATAACAACATGAACTTATTTGCCAAGGTGCCTATGTCAAGAAATAGAATGTTCTTATTGAATATTCAAAATGATATGGTAAAATGTCTCAAAGTATGTTACAAGGATTCATCATAGCTATAGGATTTGAGATTTAGACATCTTAACTTTGGAGGACTAGAGCTACTATCCAAGAAAAAGATGGTGAGAGATTTACCATGTATCAATCATCCTGATTAGCTTTGTGAAGGATATTTACTCGGGAAGAAATTCAAGAAAAGCTTTCCAAAAGAGTTGAATTCAGGAGCCCAAAAGCCACTAGAGCTTCATATAGATGTGTGTGGTCCCATTAAACTAAGTTCTTTTGGTAAAAGCAATTACTTCCTACTCTTTATTGACTATTTCTCAAGAAAGTAATTACTTCCTGCTCTTTATTGACTATTTCTTTTGGTAAAAGTAATTCTTGAAACAAAAAGCATAAGTCTTTAAAGCATTAAGAAGTTTAAGACTACAGTAGAGAAAGAGAGTGGTCTTCAAATTAAAGTCATAAGATCTGACAGATGAGGAGAATTCACTTCAAAAGAGTTCTAAGAATTCTACGAAACTAATAGAATTCGACGATCTTTAATTGTTCTAAGATCTCTCCAATAGACTGGTGTGACAGAAAAGAAAAACTGAACTATCCTCAACATGGCTTGAAGCATGCTAAAAGGTAAGAGATTACCCAAAGAATTCTCGGTAGAAGCTGTTGTATATGCGGTCTACTTGTCTAATCGATCTCCAACAAGAAGTGTGTGAAGAAAGACACCACAAGAAGTATGGAGTAGAAAGAAGCCTGAGATCTCCTACTTAAGAGTATTTGGAAGCATAGCCCATGTGCATATACTAGACAAACATAGAACCAAACTTGATGATAAAAGTGAGAAGTTCATTTTTATCAGCTACGACGCTAACTCCAAAGGATATAAGTTATACAAACCCAACAATGGAAAAGTAATCATCAGCCGAGATGTAATATTCGATGAAGAAAATGAATGGGACTTTGGTTCTCAAACAAATTACTACAATTTTTTTCCACAATTTGAAGATAAAGAAACACTAGTAGAGTAAGCAAAAGAAGTCCATTAAGAGGTTATTACTCCACCTTCTTTACCAACATCATCCACTCATGAAGATTCACCTCCATCTTTCTTAGTTGAGAGGCATAAAGAACACACAAGAAGTCTTGAAGAACTGTATAAGATGATCGACTAACTTTAAAACCTCACTCTATTTTGCCTATTTGTTGATTGTGAATCGGTGAACTTTCAAGAGGTGGTACAAGATAAAAAATGGAAGAATGCGATGGATAAAAAAGTCAAAACCATAGAGAAGAATGATACTTAGGAACTATCCACTCTTCCCAAAGGTCATAAAGCTATCGGTATAAAATGGGTGTACAAGATGAAGAAGAATATCAATGGAGACGTAAAAAGATATAAAGCAAGACTATTTGTAAAAGGCTATAGTCAAAGAGTTGGCATTAACTATGATGAGGTATTTGCTCCTCTTGTACGATTGGAAACTATTAGACTAATTATTTCTGCTACTGCTCAAAATAATGGAAGATCCATTAGATGGATATAAAGTCTGTATTTCTGAATGAAGTTCTTAAAGAAGAAGTTTACATCGAACAACCATTAGGTTATAAGGTGAAAGAACATAAGGACAAGGTGCTGAAGGTAAAGAAGGCTTTCTATGGACTAAAACAAGCGCTAGGAGTATGGAATAGCCGAATTAACAAATATTTCCAAGAGAATGGTTTCACTAAGTGCCCCTATGAACTTGCTTTCTATGTTAAAATCAAAGATAAAGACATTCTGGTCATATGCTTATACGTGGATGATCTTATATTCGCTAGAAGTAATCCAAGGATGTTTAATAAATTCAAGAAAGTAATGTCACATGAGTTTGAAATGACAGATATCAGATTTATGGCATACTACCTTGGCATAGAAGTAAACAAAAAAAAAGAAGGCATATTCATCTTTCAAGAAAGCTATACAAAGGAGATTCTAAAGAAGCTTAATATGAATAATTTCAAGCCGATAGGAGCACTAGTAGAGTACGAAATAAAATTATTCAAAGATGATAAAATAGAAAAAGTGGATCCAAAATTCCTCAAAAGCCTTGTTGGATGCCTCTGATACTTGACATGTATAAGACCCAATATTCTGTATATAATTGGACTAGTGAGTTGTTACATATAAACTCCAATGACCACTCACTTTAAAGCTGCAAAGAGAATTCTCAATTACCTAAAAAGTATAACCAATCTTGGCTTGTTCTATTCAGTTTCTAATGATTATAAACTCGTTGATTATAGTAATAATGATTGAGCCGGAAATACTGATGATCAAAAAAACACAACTAGTTTTGTACATGGGAAAAACTGGCTTCACCTAAGTATCCAAGAAATAACTGACTGCCACTCTTTCAACATACGAAGCTGAGTATGTAGCTATTACATCGTGTGTTAGTCATGTAATCTGCCTAAAAAAAGTTGTTGAAAGAGTTAAACATGCCTCAAAAGAAGCCAACAGAGATTTGTATTGACAATAAGTCAGTAATAGCTTTGGCTAAAACTCCAGTCTCTTATAATCAAAACAAGCATATCGACACTCATTATCATTTCATGACAGAATATGATGCAAATAAAGAAGTACGATTGAAGTATATAATTGGAGTATGTGAGATCATATGATCAGATTGCTGACATTTTCACCAAGCCACTCAAGTTTGAAGATTTCGCAAGGTTAAGAAGTTTGCTTGGTATTGTAAAACAAGTTTAAGAGGGATGTTGAAAATAAACTTGTTTAAGCACATATGAAGTATTCTAGGCCTATCAACATGAGATCCAATAAGTTAGAGTTAGTCCAAATACAAAGCTTATAAAAGAAGAAGTCCAAATCCAAATTGAATAAATTTTTCACCTAAAATCTTCTTGTATTAACTAGATATTAGTTTTTTTCATATGAATCATTTGATTACTTAGATTATTATTAGAAGTGTGTAAAAAAAATATGTGTGGTTCAAAGATTTTTGTAATTATTTATTTGTGTAGTTATTCTTATTTCTTATGTAGTATAAATACCCCTCCTAATTTGAATTCTAAGCATTAAGTAAGAAGAAAAGCTTCTAAGTGAAGAGAAAAGAGAAAGAAACATATCTTCTAGTGAGTGAATGAGTTTGAAAAGTAAAATTTAGAGCTTTTTCTTATAATAATATTTAAGTGAATAATAAAAATTATTTTATTTCCAACACTATTAACTTTCGAACCGATTCCCCCAACTAGAGATGGAATTCCGGGACCTAACCAACTCAGTTGATAAAGAATAAAAAAAATCTGGGATGGAATTCCAGGACCTAAACAATTCAGTTGATGAAGAAAAAAAAAATCAAGGTTGACCAAAAAGGAAATTAAATTTCGATAATTTTACATGATTAAAAGTTTACTCAATAATATGCAACGTACTAATGAGTATCGAAACCAATACGAAATAAACATTGATCATGAGCATCATGTAATCATTCAAGAATACATCATTTGATAAAAGAGAAAAAATAAGGGTGAAGATATTCTCATAAAGGAATTTTTTAATTGTCACCACTCTTTCAATTTTAGAAGTAAACGAAAACAAGACAAAAACAAAGGCCTCGTGAAGTAAGTGATCCGAACCCATTATTTTCACTGACAAGATTTTAATTAAAAGCAGAAAATCAAAGAAGTATTTTTATGCTACCATTTCTTAGGGTTTACGGTTATCAAGTCCATGAGATACTGCAGCAGAAGCACACTCCGTCGGCTGAAACCCAATTCGCTCCTTCTCCAAGTCATACACAACCTTCACATTCTGCTGCTGGAAGCTCCCAAAGACTCCAGCCGGCCCATAATCACTGTCTTCCATGCTCTGAAACAATAAGCACTTTACCACCTTGGCGTTACTTGGTGCTCCCATGGCGTAGAAATGGCTTCCTCCAGACAAAACAAGACTCGCATTGTTCAAGAAATGGAAAGTGATTGATGGAAGAAAATCATGGTCTTCTCTGGAAGTATTGTTGTTACCGTCACTTGTGTATGGGATTTTATAGCACAAATCGAATCCGGTTCTCATCTCCATATCCTGTGCTCTAGGATATGATATCACTGAACGAAGTGTAGAAAGAAGTTGAGAATAAATTGGTTCAGGCAAATGAGTATAAGTTGTTCCTGAGTCTATCAACATACCTCCATTTCCGTGTGAGTCAAATTCTCTCAAGCTTAGGGGTACTTCACTTGAGCTAGAGTTACCTACAGTAATGGCCTCTAGACCAATATAGTAGTAGTTAGGGTACAATATAGGACTCTTCAACATTGGGGTGAATTGCAAGTTTTCTTCATGGCCAGATAAAACAGCAAGGTCTCCTATAACTAGAGGGCTTGTAATATTAGGGTTGTTTGCAAACTTGAAGGGCAAGAAACAGTGAGAGAAGCCCTTTCGAAGTAACCCTAATTGGGATGGGAGGGAGAGAGTTCCCCTACCAAACCCTGCAATCCCAATTGGCTCTCTATAACTGGAACCCACACACCCAAATGAAAATTTTGAGATTTCCCTTGTGAGATTAGGGCTAACGTCAATATTTTCGTGAACCCTAATGGTATCTCTAGTTAGTACCCCTGTGACAACTCCACCTGCACCGTAAGTGTAAGCGAATGAAGGACATGGCCTGGAACACGAGGATTTGACAAGGTTACTCAATGAACAACCTGCCATGGCACAAGGATCAATGTAGTTGTCTGAGCTGTGGATGTCAATGCAAAAGGAGCTGTTACAAAGATCGCGAGCTGATGAAGACGAATGGGATGGAGAGAAACCTGCCGTTAACTTGTTGTCCCGGTAATCATCGCAATCCAAGCAATCAAAAGAGAGATTATTGCCACAAGGAACCCAAGTGAGGTCACTCCCAGTGTCCATATACACCTGAATGACTTGTGGGGGTGTCCCTAAATAAAGGGGTATAAGGTACCCATCTCGGACTGCCCTCAGTGGCTCCATCATGGCGAAGGATTCTGATTGTACCTTTGCATTTGAACCAACAGAGAGTGATTTTGGAATTAGGAGGGTAGTCCTAGAGTGTCTCAGTCCAAGGACTAAAGAGTGATTGGTTGTACCTTGTATTAGCCTTCTAGCTAGAGTTGTATGGAAGTTCAAGAACGCAGTGATCACAAGGAAAAAGAGAAAGCGAGCACTTTTTGTGAAGGATGTTGACATGTTAATTGCGAGAGAATGGAACTATACTGCGCACTTTTGTTCTTGGTATTGAGATGAATATATTCACCATTAGCAGTCTGCTTTTATAGGCCCAAAAGTTAGGCGCATTTAGAAGTGGTTATAGTATGAGACGAAATAAGTTAAGTTCTAAAGAGAGTGGATGACACGATGTGTGTGGGTACATATATATGGATCTGATACACCAAGAAGAAGTTAAGAACGGCAAGCGGCAGTAGCTGAATGAATAAATTAAAAACGTACGACAGCATAACTGAGCAGGCATATGTAGCAGAATTTGAGGAAACTAATTGAGTGCGCATGCATTTTATTGTATAGAGGCAATAAGTAAGTAAGATTGTCTCATGTAGAAATGGAAGGCACGCGATAGGCATGTGTGTATGTGAGGAATATCCTTTTCTCTTTTTTATTAATTAGATAATATGAAGCCATAAAATGTATATTAGTGGAGTACACAGTGGATTGTCTATCAGCTGATTATATATGCACATTTCAAAGTATATGCCCATACCTGCCAATGAGTTTGATAGTCTTCTAGCTGTAGCTAATAGCGAAAGAGATCACTCATGACCATCTTGTAGGAAGTGGAAGCTTGACTAGGTTCTTCATGTATAATTAACTTCATATACATCAGTAGCTCTTAATGTACAGTATTTGTTGAATATTATTTTAGGTTGTCCAGCTTTTTGAATTCCATCACTTATTATCTGGGTTTGTATTCTGTAGCTAGCTAGCTTGCTTCAAGTATAGATTGGATATATTCCAACTGAGTTGACACCAACCCGGAGAACCGGACCTATGAGAGACCATGCTGATATATTTATTAAATCAAGGAAAAATAAAAGTATCCAGTAGAAAAATCAAAACAAAAGAAACAAGGCCAACACCGGCACCTTAACAATGCAGCACGTAATAAGAAAAACCAGCGATATCCTTAAAACGATAAAAATTGCGAAAATCAGATGCTAAGCTCCACCAAGATAGTGTCACTATCAGGATAATTATGAGAGACAGGTAGTTCATAAGGGAAATGTAACGTAAACAATAGACATGTTTTTATGAATTTTTTTTAGTGGTCAATCAGCTTAACCTCTTTCCTTATCAAAGAGAGTTAGGCACATCCAAATCGGTTGACAGTTATGTTACCCCCTTATGTTATGAAGTTCGCACTTGTGTTACTCCCTTATGCTATGAAGGCCAATAAATATTATTAAAATGAAAAAGCTATTGAACTCTTAAAAAAAAAAAAAAAAAAAAAAAAAAAAAAAAAAAAAAAAAAAAAAAAAAAAGAAAAAGAAAAAAAAAAAAAAAAAAAAAAAAGGAAATTGGGGAAAAAAAAAAAAAAAAAAAAAAAAAAAAAAAAAAAAAAAACAGGAAAGGAAATAGTACCCAAAAGAGATTAAATAAAACTGAAATTTGTGCAACCTTACATATTCTTAAAAAAGGCAATTCGAAAATTCGGCTTGGAGGTCCACCAAGTAGAAGCTAAGTGATCAAATAAGATAATATACAGCAAACCATGTTGCTAGGCGTGGCAATTTTTGTCATGTCGTTTAAACCTAATTAAAATTGTGTCAGTCTCGAGTTCAACCATCACTTGTTTAATGAAAATATTTATTTAATATTTTTCATAACATATTTTAATACAAAATTAATTAAGTGGATCCATTCAAGATAATTTCGTGTGTAAGTTTCAAATCATATTATGATATCATGTCCCGAATGGTCACACCTACATATTGCCTTATGTACGAATTTGTGACACAGCCAAAAGTTCATCAAAGCAAAGATAATAATGACATTGACACCAATTTGCATGCCACCACCAAGCGCCTCAATGCTTTTGCTAATAATCAAGTTTAGGAACATAAAAAAGATTCACTTTCTAACCAAATCGTGTGAAATAGCATGAATAATGGCCACCAATTTCGTTCAAAAAGAAGGTATATACAAGGGGAATTGCAAGACATCCATTATCAAGAACACAGTATATGTGCCAAAACTTCCCCCACCGCCAGAGAACCCTAGGCTCATTGTAGCTTATTTTGGTTGAACTTTAATGAGCTCGGTAAGGATGAAAACAGTTTATCGTGATGAATTTTGGTGCTTGCGAAGCCCACCAGGACCCAAACTAACAAAAATTGAAGAATTGACATAGTTATTGTAGAAGTTGTAAAATAATAAGGGCATTTTGGACTCTTTACGTTAAATGCACAATTGTAATTAAGTAATTTCTGGAATTTAATAATAAAATATCAGGAATATTTTAATTATTTATTACAGTGCCCAACTTTTGCTTATAAACCACTGAAAACTCTCAAATTCTTACACAAAGAGGCTTGAAAAGAGAGAAAGAGTGAGGAACAGTTGGAATTGTCGAAGCCTACTACCGTCGCATGCCGCTGCCTCAACCTAACGTGCCACCCCATGCTATTCGTCAAAGAGAGGCGAGCAAAACATAACCTGGATCCCTAGAAATGGAGCTGTAGTGGCCGAAATCTGCTCCTCCGAAAACAATGCTTGTCGTTCGGTTTTCCGGTCACCGGCACGCTGTCCGATACCGTCTTCTATTCCTCTTAGCGAATAAAGCCTCATCTCATCGTCGCCAACCACCACTAAATGGTTACACGTCAAAATTCATCTCCAGTAAGTTTTTACCACTTTTATAGTTTTTACCAACTTTGTAAATATGATATTTATGTAATTATTTTTGTTAAGAAATTTATTTACCCAAAGTAAATATATGAGGTGAAAGATGGTTAAAAGTGATGAATAATTACTATTAGTAGAAGTAAAAATAGTATTCGTATGTGCGGTAAATTCTAAATAGAAAAAGAGAATATTTTCTAATTATTTCCAAAAGGTGGTATTTATATAATTCTTGGATTTTTGACTATTACTAATGCTAGGGATTTTGAAACCGAGTTACGACTTCGAATTTGGACTCAGTGAGGTGGAGACATAAATTTGATAAAAAATACTACTATGTTTCATTGTTGAACGAAAATAAGAATTTTTTAGCAAAAAATTGCACCGTTTTGCATGCCATAGGCCAATCCTGCATTGAGACCCATTTTTGATAAAGTACACGTCTATCCTAGTAATTTTGGATACTCTTAATTCAGTGGTGATCTCCGTTTCTATATTTGAGACTCTAATAGAAAAGCCACATTTTTAAATGGACTTACCAGGGATCGGAAATTACTGTTTAAGTATCAGAGTGACCAACGGGGGATTTTTTGAGTGTCACTAGCCTGGTATTACTATTATATCGAGATAGGAGTTCGATTACCTGATTTTATATCTATTTTGATTTTCAATTGTATTAAAAGCTATTTATAAAAAATCATAATTATACAATGGTTTAATTAATTACTATAAAATTGTTGGGTTATATTGGGATTAGACTGTATGGATTATTATACATATTTTTATATTGTGATTTTGGGATAAAATAGTGGTGTACTACCCATGTTATAGTAAATCCCAGAATAATGCCAAGTTGGATTTTCAAAACATGATTTGAATATTGGATACATAGTAGTCATGAACTGTTAGATGTTATACATATCATAGGATCGCACACTTGAGTTTTATTATAGCATCGCAGTATTTCTAGATTGCTGGTGAGTTGCTACAGTACTAGGTAAAAGACCTAGGCCCTTGCATAAATTTTTACTGATACGTCTACGAGCGGTGTCAAGATATTGGGTACCTCTGCTAAAGATATACTATAAGGTCGTGATAGGAGAATGAGAGCTTACTTATATTCTTGTTCATGTATTATATGTATAATAATGTGGTTTTGGTTTTGATTTTGAATATATGATTATTCTGGAGACCATGGATTTATAAACTTGATTTATAAATGGATTTAAAGGAACAAACCATACAGGTTTTAGAAATTGCATCCATCCAAAAGGAAATTGAATTTCTATTTAGCATATAAATGCTCACCCCCTTACATTTCCCCTCTCAGGTAGTGTTCAGTGTAATTTTAGGAATTCATGGGCTGAAGAGTGAGAAGCAAGTTATCGTGTTGGAAACTGATAGCTTTGTAAGAAATTTCTATTAATTATCTTGGCTTGTAATAAAATACTTAAGGGTCTCGTTTTATAGACTCAATCTATATAATTAGTGTGCCGAATTTTGAGACTACTAATGATGATGCATGATTTGTTTTAATAAATTTTATTAACAATCTATGTCTAATAGTGTTAGAAATTTTTATTTTAAAACTATATTTTATAAATTTTATAAAAACTACTTTTGAATTTCTAATTGTGAAATCCCCTTTCTATTACTGGCTTGGAGTTTAGGTCGTGACATAAAATTTTAGTATCAGAGCAAATGTTTATCTACCTTGGATGTGACACCATTAGATTAGATTGTAATTAATTTTTTTAAAAAAATTGAAATTCGGTATCATTATCTTACTGACACTTTGGCATACTTATACAGAATAGTAAGATGCCTATGCGAACAAGAATATCGAGGCAAGAGCCAAGAAATGATACTTCTCAACTACAACCAGAAATTCCCAACCCTCTTATTGATCTTTATGATGCTTTAAGGGAAATACTAGGATTAAGAGCTCAATGAGATCCTAGAGCCCATCAAGCTAGTTTTTTTAAGGATTTCATCAAGTTAAGTCCGTCGATTTCTGATGGTAAACTGGACTCCACTGCAGTTGAAATGTGGCTGAGGAAAATTAAAAGAATCTTTGCAACCATAGGGACACCTACTGAGTTCCGAGTGGTCTTTGTCATTTATAAGTTGTCTAATAAAGTTGCCACCTTATGGGAAACTATCAAATTGTCATGACAAGAGACCGATATTTTTTAGGGACTATTCAGAGTTCAATATGCCAATGCTAGTCATAAAGCTTTTATGATTAAAGAGTACAAGTGACTTAAGCATGGTGACTTGACAATAAATAAGTACTACATCTTATTCATGGAATTGGCGCAATATGCCTATGCACCAAGAACTGACCTTTCCCTTCAGATAGTTAGATCGTGACTCAACATTTTAATAATCTGGTTGTTTTTGTTACTGCAGCACAAAAAACAGAAGTCTTTCTTAGTGACAAATCGAGTTTGAAGGGACAGTCGAGGAATAGAAGTAACGACAGAAAGGTTCACAGGAGAAGCCAAGGGCAGCTACAATCGCAGGGTTCTCAAAGTAGTGGTTTTTTTTTTGAAAGAGGACAGTTTAGACCGTATGGATATTTTCACTACGGCTATCAGGGTCATTAGAAGAATTCTTATCCATTCTGCCAGAGAATCCAGCCTTATCCCAAGGTGGGCCATAGAGAAGCCAGAGTGTGTCTATACTATTCTAGGGTAACCAGATGAGGCCATCTCAGAACCAGTCTCAGGCATTCAACTCTTCCACTTTCCAGCAGTCTTTTATTTTCCAATACCAATGCCAATACCGGCCATAGGGTTCAGGCTTCATGTAGAATTTCCAGACTCCATAAGCTTCTAGTAATCAAAGAGGGCGAGAATGTACTAGAACTAGTCTAGGAGATAGTAACAGCCGACTCTAGCCAAGGGAAAGGGAATAAAGGGAAAGAGAAAGTTATTGGCCAAGCCTTTGCTATCACTGGGATGAAATATGATCGAGATTAGACTGACAAGGGTGTTATTGATGGTATAATTCTTATTTCACATTCTTGGGCTCATATTTTATTTGATACTAGTGCTACTTGTTCTTTTATATCCTTGTTGCTTGCTCAATTGTTAGGATTAGAATTTTTTGTATTGGATCCTATTTTGACATTAGGTATACCAGTAGGTAGAATAGCTGATATTTCCACTATGTGTCAAGATTTTCTAATTATGATTGATGGTAAAGAATCATTGGCTGATTTGATTGTGTTTCCTTTGCAACAATTTGATGTGATTCTCAGTATGGATTAGTTATCTAAATATCGAGCTACTATTAACTACTACAAAAAGAGAGTTACTCTTTCGCTTAAGGATGGATGTCCTATTGTCTATTAAGTTCAACTAAATCTTTTGAAACTAAGTCCGATTTTGAAAGCATCCATGGGTGGAAGGAAGAAACTCGAGTGCTACAGAAATTTGTTTGCCATCAATGGTGATGTGAGAATTGCTGATCAGCACCCCTAGATATCAGTGGTTAGCGAGTTTCTAGATATTTTTCCAGAAGATTTGTCAGAACTTTCATGTGGCAGAGAGATCGAGCTCTATATTAATTTGATTCTTGGAGCCCAACCAGTTTCTATTCTAGCCTATCGCATGGATCCACCAGAAATGACCGAGTTAAGAAGTCAGCTAGATGATCTTTTCTCAAAAGGATTCATCAGGAACAGTACTTCTCTATGGGTGCTCCTGTATTGTTTGCCAAGAAAGCTGATATTATACTCAGACTCTATGTTGATTATAGAAGATTGAATCAGCTTACTGTAAAGAACAATCATCGTCTGCCAAAGATTGATAACTTGTTTAATCAACTAGGGGGATTTAGGTTCTTTTCCAAAATTGATCTTAGAACGGGTTATCACCAACTGAAGATTTAAGAAGAAGATACATTGAAAACCCCGTTCAGGATACGTTATGGTCACTTTGAGTTCCTACTTATAATGTTTGTTCTGACTAATGCTCCCGCAGTATTCATGAATCTCATAAAGAGAATTTTCAGACCTTATTTGGATCAGTTTATGGTTGTCTTCATTGACGACATCTTGGTATACTTGAAGACTCAAGAAGAACATGTTGAACACTTGAGGATTGCACTTCAAATTTTAAGAGATCATCAATCATATGGCAAGAGATCTAAGTGTGAATTTTGGATGACAGAAGTGAAATTCTTAGGGTATGCGACTTCTCAAAAAGATATTTCAATCGATCCTACTAAGATTAAATTTGTTCTAAAGTGGAAAGAACAAAGAATGTAATTGTGATAAGAAGTTTCATTGGTTTAGCAGGGTACTATCGTCATTTTGTGGAGAATTTCTCGAGAATTACTTTACACTTGACGAAGTTAACAAGAAAAGATGTCAAGTTCATATGGGATGACAATTGTGAAGAGGCTTTCATGGAATTGAAAAGGAGATTAACAACTACACCTGTTCTTACTGTTCCTAACAGTAATGAACCATATATTATGTACACCGATGCTTCCAATCCTAGATTGGGATATGTCTTGATACAGAAGGGCAAGGTAGTAGCTTATGCTTCTCATCAATTGAAGTCACATGAGAAGAATTATCATGACCTAAAAACTGCAGCGGTGATTTTTGCTCTCAAGATTTGGAGATATTATTAGTATGATGTGAAGTTTGATGTATTCTCTGATCACAAGAGCTTGAAGTATCTTTTCACTCAACTTGATTTGAACTTTAGGCAATGTAGATAGGTTGAGTATATAGAAGACTATGATTTGAACTACAATATCATCCTAGTAAAGCTAATGTTGTAGTTGATATTTTGAGTAGAAAACCTCATCGTATGTTAGCTGCAATTATTTTTTAGGATTGGAAGAACTCAGTGGTAATTAATGATTACAATTTACAATACTTTGAGACTGACAAAACTGCTTGTTTTAGTAATATTGTAGCTACACCAGCACTTCTCCAGACAATGGAGCAAAGTTTATGGCAAAATCAAGAGTTAAGGACGATCTGAAATCAACTCAAAAATAGTGAATAGTTGGAAGATTAGAGTATAAACAATGAAGGATTTGCGCTTTTCATAGGAAAGCTTACTGTAGCTAATGATCCTTATCTTAGAGAGACAATTCTCATAAAGGCTCATAAGTCTAAGCTTGTGATATATCCTGGTAGCACAAAGATATACCATAATCTGAAAAAATAGTACTGATGGAAAGGTATGAAGCATGACGTTGCTACTTTTGTGACTAAGTACATGACTTGTCAACAAGTCAAGGCAGAATACCAGAGACTAGCCAGACTGTTACAACCTTTATCCATACCGGAGTAGAAATAGGATAAGATCACAATGGACTTTGTGATGGGATTGCCAATGACTCAGAGAACGAATGGCATAGTTTAGGTGATTGTTAATCGGATGATAAAGATTGCTCATTTCATACCATTCAGGTATGATTTTTTACTCAACAAGCTTAATCATCTCTATATTGATAATATTGTTCGATTGTATGGGATACCATCAAATATAGTTTCTGACAGAGACCAAAGATTTACATCAAAGTTCTGGAGAGCTTTGTAGAGAAGTTTGGGAACAGAACTGAATCTAAATACAGCTCATCATCCTCAAACTGTAACACCCCCTAGTTTAACCATATTGTCATATACAGTCAAACTATGAAGTATTATTCTTTCTTAAACATTATCTTTTGTTTTGATAAAAGGTGGGCAATTTTTTTTTTTTGAACTTTCTAGAACTTTAGGACAAAAGCAACTGCATGGCATTTCTTGTTAAAAGTGTCTTTACAAAATCTACATTCAAAAGAGGTTTTCACCAATCGATTTTGCCATCAGCAGTAATATTTACATTACATCAAAATATCTCCAAATAAAAAATGTCGCCCACAGGTCAAGCTCGTCTATATCTGTATGATCATGGCGACAAAAGGCAAGCCAGGCAACCAGCTAGTCAACACCAAAATGTGCCTCCTCATCTGCATCACAAGACTAAAATGAGCTAAAGCTCAGTAAGTAACAACTATGCATGCTTATGTATGCTTAAAAATCTCGTAAAGTTCCCATTATACCCTTTTCTTTCTCTAATATTTTAATTCATGTATTTTCCTTAAAACGTATTCATAATTGGGCCCCTTAGAGTTGCTTATCCCGTAAGTCGATAGGCCGTGATAACATTAGGCGGAACTCTGGCCAAGAGTAAAAATAAGGTGTGACCGTCGTGTGAGGTTTTTGAAAACTCCTTCCCTCATCAAAGGGACATCCCACACCGCGCTAATCTTGTCCCACTTCAACGAGACACATCATAACATCCTCAAATCTCACTTCAACGGGAGAGTCTGCATCAACAGACTTACCTATCCAGCTCCGACAGACTAACAATTGCCATTAAAACTTAACTTATAAAATTGGTACAATGGTACTCATTTTCAAATACTCTTATAATAATAATCTCCATTTGCATGCAAAACATGCCATGCACATGCCATTTCATAACTTTCAGGAATAAGTAAGTTTCATATAAATACATCTTCCATATAGTTCTTGTGATGCAGTTTTAAGTCTTTACCTATCTTGTGTCTTGAATAGGAATTGATAGTGGAAAGGGTCAATATCCTCTAGAGATTGGTGTGCTAATCACCTGTCATAAATTACTATTATTCAAGATGCACATTTTACAAAAAAAATGCATTAAGATACTTGAATAAGACCGAAATCAGAACTTTCACCAATTTAGGAAACTTAATCTACTACACATGAAAAAAAAAAACTTAATTCCATAAATAGCAAACTTTGGGGCTTTAGATTTAGCTCTAATCCTCCACTTAAATTCTATGTTTCAAGCAATATATAAGGTTCCTAGGACCATCATTCATCAAATAATAGCTTAGGCTTAAGAGCTGAAATAAAGGAAATTCATTACAAATTCAAAATCCTACTTAAACCTTACCTTGACTAGTTTGGGTCTTTGCTAGACTTCTTGTCTTCTATCTCCACCAAACTGATTTCCAAGGCTTAGAAATAGATTTTTGAACTTAATAGGACCTAAAGAAACAAATATTTAAGTAGGAACAACTAGAGAATTGAAATTATAGGCAAAGACCTAGAAAGAAGAATTAGTAGAACTACCTTGACTAGTTTTGATCTATCTTGCTTTCTAGAGCTCCAACTTGAGTTCTACCAATTAGAAACTCTTGGAGATGGTTAAGGGAAGTTGAGAGAAGTGTAAAAAGGTATTGGAGAGGCTCAGGTCATGGCTGGAGAGAAAGGGGAAAGCAAATGACCAGATTTGGTCAAAAAATCAATACTTAAAGGCTAAGAATGGCATAACTTAAATTCTAAGGGGTATTTTAGGAATTTTGCTCATTACCTTCCATGTGTCAAGCTCTAAAACATCCTTAACATACTCACCACGTTACTGGTCAATCCTATACACCCAAGTGTAGACCAAAATGGTGAAACCTAGCTTAGAAAGTGAAATCTAGCCATACTTTGACTTATGATCCTATATAGCCAATCTTATTCTAATTTGGTGGAACCTAGCCCCATAACCAATCATTAAGCATACAAATAAGTCAATTACACTCCAATTAACAATGCAAACATAGTACTACTTTCATAATTATATTCTTTGTTCTTTTAGCACACCAAGCTCTCTCTCTCTCTGAGGGTATTGAACCTTTACACTGCATTGGGACACTTCGACAGTCATTAGTGTAATAACATGTATGTAAATGCACATAATATAATGAATGAGTATGTTGCTACAAAACTAGTATTAAAGACTTCTAGATGCCTAATATGCAATTAGAACATAATTATTATTGGCTTAATATGCATGTGAGAATCTTGGGCACCACACAAACATATGGCCAATCTGATATGACTATTTGAATTCTTGAGGACATGCTTCACTCTTGTATACTGGATTTTAGTGGAAGCTGGGATGGTCACCTATTATTGGTGGAGTTTACTTATAACAATAAATACTAAGCAAGTTTTGGCATAGCTCCATGTAAGGTCTTATATGGGAAGCCATGTAGAACACCCTTGTGTTAGGCTAATATAGAGGAGTATGTTGCTCTTAGGCCAGAATTGACATAAGAGACTACTGCAAAGAATAATAAGATTCGAGAAAAACTTAAAGTTATGCAGAGTCGTCAGAAAAACTACACAAACCCAAAGAGATGCGAAGTAGAGTTTGAAGTTGGTGATCAAGTATTCTTAAAAATAACGCCAAGGCATGGGATCACTAGATTTAGACTTAAAGATAAATTGGTTCCAACATATATTGGACCATTCGAGATTACTGCTAAAATTAGGCCAGTAGCATATCGCTTCGATTTGTCTCTGCAATTGGGCTAAGTGCACAATACCTTTCATGTCTCGATGCTTAGAAAGTATGTACCTGACCCATCACATGTCATTCAGTATGTAAAAATGCTATTACAAGAGGACATAACATAAGAAGAACAACCAATTCCAATACTAGGGAGGAAGCTCAAAGTGCTTTGAAAAAAAGAGATACCACTTGTTAAGATTTTCTGGCAATATTACAAGGAAGATGAAGCCTCTTGAGAGCTTGAGATAGAAATAAATATGAAGTATCCTTATTTTTTTAACTTTCATCTTGGGGTTATACTTTGATCTTTGAGTTGTATTCAAATTTCGAGACGAAATTTTGAGAATGTAAAAGTTATGAAATAATAAGGGCATCTGGGACTTTTTATATTGAATGCCACAATTGTAATTAAGCAATTTTTAGAATTTAATAATAAAATATCCGGAATATTTTAATTATTTACTATAATGCTCAGTTTTTGCTTATGAACTCTAAAAACTCTCAAATTCTCACACAAAGAGGTTTGAAAAGAGAGAAAGACTGAGGAAAACAACCAGAATTGTCGAAGCCCGCCACCGTCGCATACTATCGCCGTCAGCTTGACATGCTACCCCATGTTGTTCGTCAAAGAGAGATGAGCAAAACTCAACCTGGATCGCTAGAAACAGAGCTACAGTGGACAAGGTCTGCTTTTCCGAAAACAACGCTTGCTGTTCAGTTTTTCAGCCACCGGCACACCGTCCGACGTCGTTTTTTTGTCATCGCTAATGAGTAGAGCCTTGTCTCATCATCATCGATCACCTCTAAGTTGTTGCATGTCAAAATTCATCTTCGGTAAATTTTTACCACTTTTACCATTTTTACCAACTTTGTAAAAAGAGATTTTTACATAATTATTTTGGTTAAGTAATTTATTTTTCAAGGTAAATATATGAGGTGAAAGAAGATTAAAAATTATGAATAATTACAGTTAATAAAAGTAAAAATAGTATTCATATATATGGTAAATTCTACATACAAAAAGAGGACATTTTTCTAATTATTTCCAAAAGGTAGTATATACGTAATTCTCGGATTTTTGAGTATAACTAATGCTAGGGACATCGAAACTAAGTTCTGACTTCGAATTTAGACTCAATGAGATCGAGACAAGAATTTTGATACAAAATACCACTATGTTTTGTTGTTGAACAAAAATTAGAATTTCGTGTCACAAAATTGTACCGTTTTGTGTGCCACAAACTAGTCTCGCAATTGGACCCATTTTTGACAAGGCATCCGTCTACTCTAGTATTTTTAGCTGCTTTGAATTCATTGGTGACCTTCGTTTCTATATTTGAGACTCCGATAGAAAAGTCACATTTTGAAATGGATTTACTAGGAACCGAAAATTGCCTTTTACATACGTGAGTGACCAACAGGGGATTTTTTGAGCGTTATTGGCCTGGTATTACTACTATATCAAGGTAAGGGTTCAATTACCTGATTTTATATCTGTTTTAATTTTTAATTACATTCAAAGCTATTTATGAAAAATCATGATTATACGATGTTTTAATTAATTACTATAAATTGTTGGATTATACTAGGATTCGATTATGTAGATTATTATATATATTTTTATATTGAGATTTTAGGGTACTGTCCATGTTATAATAAATCTCAGAATAATGCCAAGTTGGATTTTAAAGCGTGATTTGAATATTTGATACATGGTAGTCGTGAACTATTACATATTATACATAGCATAGGATCACACACTTGAGTTTCATTATAGTTATCACGACCCAAAACCCGGGTCAATGGCAGAAGGAGAATTTTACAAAGATGAGAAATTCCATAATTTATTTGAAAAGTGTCTAAAAAGTTTTAGTTTTGTAAATAGTTTATTTTGATTAAGTATTTGGAATTTCATCCCGTGAACCTCTCCCACAGTTCGTATACACCATTAAACATAGACCGAATAATAATTAAAAAACAGAAAAATCAAATATAAGTCCAAGCATCATCATCATCTACAACAACAAGTTAAATCCCAAAATGGCATACATAAGTTTACAGACAAAATAAAAAGTAATATTCTTGGTTCAATGCTAACACAGAACCCCAAACAGTCCAAACACCACAACAGTAGACTTCTAGCATTACTAAGAAATGAACTACAGTCAAGATGGCCTCTTACTCCTCCTGATTACCAAGATCGCACTGAACACTACCTGAGGAAGGGGGTGAGCATACAATGCCCAGTAGGAAAAACAATTACCTCAATCGAAAGTATTTTAGTGATGGGGAAATCCTGCATGGTTAGTTTAGTCCAAAACATCCATATATATATAATCCAAACTGGAAATCCACACACATATATATATATATATAACAGTGTAATCAAAACCATCTAATCCATATGCATATGACACAAATCAACCCATACCCATGAGATCACATTCCCTCATCTGTAGAAACCCATGATGATGGCACTAAATATGCCTAACAGCCTGCCTGACACCTAAGCCCATACTCGGAGTGGACACCTATGTGTCGCCTACAAAATCTAGAGGGGCAACCGAATTGCCTACGCCTGCCAAAGTAGGAGGTAATCAGATGTAACAAAACCCCGCACGAGTTTACAGACTTTCACCGACAGTAGGGCACGCAACGCCACATTATAAACCCACGATGCTAACACGGTGCTCATGTATGATCCTATGATACGTGCAATACAAAACTAAAGTGTGAAGATAGTCATGCTCGGGTTTTTCGGTAAAATAAGTATACTAGGTTTTTATAGAAAAACTGGCAGCATAAGAGCCCTATTTTTAATATACCCAAAATAACCTGCACTCAGAAAATTTCCAGAGCAATACAGTATATATCTCATACAACAAATTCCTATCACAGACATTTAAATAGTCTAAAAATCATTATTCTCATAATTTATAGAAAGTAAGTTTTATTCGAAAATGATATAAAACAGAGGTAATTGAATCCCTACCTCGCTCGAATAGCGATACCACGCTATTAAATCCTCAAGGTGTCGTTGACGATCGCCCGGAGGGTTGGGAACCAATTCCAAGCCCTCGATCATCCTCTTGCGAAAAACTAACTTCTCACCGGAGCTTTAATTTCACAAACGGACCTCTTCACTGAATTCCTAGCACCCAAAATAGCTAGGTTATACATATAATTTGTCCAATTCTGGTTCGGACCCATACCGGACCGATCGCACGCAAAACGAGACAAAATCTCGACCATTCGATCTTGATTTTCGTGCCGATCACCAAACAATACAACAAACTTCTCCATTCTCCGAGTACATCCCAAAAATGAGCTAAAAAATACAATCCAACTGTTGAATCAAAAACAACACCCATAAACTCAAAATACCCAAAAATGGCAACTTTCAACCCGAATAAAATAGGGTTAAAATATACATATCTTGATGATCCTTATGATAGATGAATCCAACGAGACTGGTTGGGGGGTCGAATGGTGGCCGGAATCTTCTCCGGCGGTCAAAAATCCAAAATGGCTCAAATCGGCTTCTATGGAGTTTTCCGGCGAACCAAGCAACGGCAGCAACCAGCGAGGGGCGGCGGGGCTTCGTGGCAGCCTGGGAAGGCTCACCGATGGGCTACGGTGGTAGACAGTGGCTGGAGGCGAGCTGCAGCCTTCTTTCTCCTTCCGTCGGCCGAGAGGGAGAAAATGAGAGAGAGAGAGAGAGAGGGACGGGTCTGAGAGAGAGAGAGAGAGAGAGAGAGAGAGAGAGAGAGAGAGGAAAACATATATATAATCTATTTTTTTTTTTAAATCTGGTCAAAAGACCATTTTGCCCCTAAAAAAACTGGGTTTTTACATTCTCCCCTCCTTATAGGAATTTCGTCCCGAAATTCAAAATACAAGTCAAGGTTTATATCACAATACAACTTCTAACTGAAAGTTAAACAAATAAGGGTACTTCTCGTACATCTCCGTTTCGAGTTCCCAAGTAGCCTCATCTTCTTTATGATGTTCCCAAAGCACCTTGATAAGTGGTATCTCTCTGTTGCGAAGAACCTTCAACTCTCTAGCCAACAAGTGAACAGGCTGCTCTTCATAGGACACATCTTCTTGGATCGGTACATGCATGTACTGAACAACATGAGATGAGTCTGGTGTGTACTTCCTCAACATCGACACGTGAAACACATTATGCACGTGACCCAACTGTGCAAGTAGATTCAAGTAATACGCCACTGGTCCAATTCGCTCAATGATCTCAAAGGGACCAATATACCTTGGAGTAAGCTTACCTTTCACCCCAAACATTATCACACCACGCCTTGGAGTCACTTTCAAGAATATGGAATCACTAGTATCGAACTCTATCTCACGCCTGTTCGGGTCAGCATAACTCTTCTGACGACTCTGAATCTCTTTGAGCCTCTCTTGGATATCCTTGATCTTCTCAGTAGTCTCTTCAATCAACTCAGGTCCTAGAGTAACATGCTCTTCTGGTTCTGCCTAACACAAAGGCGATCTACATGGCCTCCCATACAGCACTTCATATGGAGCCACACCCACACTGGTCTAGTAACTGTTGTTATAAGCAAATTTCACTAAAGGAAGATGATCATCCCAGTTCCCACCAAAGCCCAGTATGCAACAATGTATCATGTCCTCAAGAATCTGAATCGTCCTTTTAGACTGGCCGTCTGTCTCAGGATGGTGAGCCGTACTGATATCTAACTGCGTACCAAATGCTTTCTGTAAGGCTCTCCAAAACTTGGAAGTAAATCTTGGATCTCTATCAGAAACTATGCTTAAAGGCACACCATGCAAGCATATGATGTTCTCCACATACAGTCTACTGAGCTTAGTGAGAAAGTAGTCAATCCGGATCGGTATAAAATGAGCACTCTTCGTCAAACGATCGACTATCACCCAAACTGCATCGTTCTTCCTCAAGGTCTTTGGCAAACTAGTCACGAAGTCCATCGTGATCCTGTCCCACTTCCACTCCGGAATTGGCAACAGCTGAAGTAATCTAGCTGGTCTCTGGTTTTCAGTCTTGACTCGCTGACAAGTCAAACACTTAGCCACAAAAGTAGTTACATCCTTCTTCATTTCTTTCCACCAATACTGCCGTTTCAAGTCCCGGTACATCTTAGTACTACTCGGATGTACTACGAACCTTGATTTGTAAGCCTCAGTTAGAATGGTTTCTCGAATATTAGGGTCATTAGCTACAGCCAACTTCCCACTAAAAAGCAAAAACCCTTCTCTGTTAGTGCTCCAACCATCTAACTGTTCACCATTCTGAAGTCGGTTCCAGATTGTCCTCAACTCCCTGTCTTGCCACTGACTTTGCTGGATAGTCTGGAGAAGAGATGGTGAAATCACAATGTTTCTCAAGTAAGCAACCCCTTCATTCTTGAAGTACTGCAAGTTGTAATTACCAATCGCAACTGAGTTCTTCCAGTTTTCGAACACCAGTACAGCTAGTACACCACAAGGCTTCCTACTCAGTGCATCAGCTACAACATTGGCCTTACCCAGATGATACTATAGGTCGAAGTCATAATCCTCCATATATTCAACCCATCTTCACTGTCTCAAGTTCAAATCCTTTTAGGTAAAGAGATACTTCAAACTCTTATGATCGGAGAATATGTCGAACTTCACACTATACAAGTAACATCGCCAAATCTTCAAAGCAAAGATCACTGTTGCAAGCTCCAGATCATGGCTGGAATAGTTCCTTTCATGCGGCTTCAACTGATGAGAAGCAGCATAAGCCACAACACGACCATTCTGCATCAAGCCACATCCCAAACCCGTCTTCGAAGCATCGGTATACACCACATAAAGCTCGTTACTGTCAAGAATAGTAAGAACAAGTGCAGTGGTTAAACTCTGCTTCAACCTAATAAAAGCTTTTTCACTTTCGTGATCCCAAACAAACTTAACATCCTTTCTGGTCAACTTCGTCAAAGGCAAAGCAATTCTCGAGAAATCTTGCACAAAATGATGGTAGTAGCCTGCCAATCCAAGGAAACTATGTACCTCCGTCACATTTCTTGGCCTTTCCTATTCCAGAATAGCTTCGATCTTAGCAGGATCGACTAAAATACCTCCGTGAGAAATCACATGACCCAAGAACTTCGCTTCTGACATCCAAAAGTCACACTTCGATTTCTTCGCATACAACTGATGATCTCTTAGGGTCTTAAGTACTATTCCTAGATGTTCGGTATGCTCTTCTCGAGTCTTGGAATACACCAAGATGTCATCGATGAACACAACCACAAAAACGGCCTAAAAACTCGATTCATGAGATCCATAAATGCTGCGAGGTCATTCGTCAAACCAAATGGCATCACCAGAAACTCAAAATGATTATATTGAGTTCTGAATGCTGTCTTAAGTATATCATCTTCCTTTATCTTCAACTGATGATAACCAGATCTCAAATCGATCTTAGAGAAGAATCTTGAACCACCGAGTTGATCAAATTACTCATCTATCCTTGGCAAAGGATATTTGTTCTTCACTGTCAATTGGTTCAACTTCCTGTAGTCCACACAAAGTCTCAACGAACCATCAGCTTTCTTCGCAAACAAAACAAGAGCACCCCAAGAAGAAGTGTTACTATGAATAAAGCCCTTGAAAAGCAGATCGTCCAACTATTCTCTTAATTCTTCTATCTCAGCAGGTGCCATGCGATAGGCTGGAATAGAAACTGGTTGAGCTTCAGGAACTAGTTCAATACAGAACTCGATCTCCCTATCAGGTAGTAGCCCCGGTAAGTCTTCACGAAACACTTCTGAATATTTACACACCACCAAAATCCATGGGTCTTGATCATCTGTCCTCACCTCGCCATCCATGGCAAACAAGTTCCTATAACACTCAAGTTTCTTTCTTCCACCCATGCACGCCTTCAAAACAGGACTAGGCTTCAACAGACTCATCCCAGCCTGATTGACAATAGGATATCCATCACTAGGAAAAAGTGTCACCCACTTCGTATGACAGTCTACAACTACTCGATATTTCAACAACCAATCCATATTGAGTATTGCGTTCTACTGTCCCATCGGCAACACAATTAAATCAGCAAGAAGCAACCTATCACCAATCACAACCCGACAAGACTTACACATACTAGACACATCGGCTCCTCCTCCCAAAGGTATACCCAATATTAATACATAATCTAAATCAGAAAATTCCAACCCCAACAGTTGAGCAAACAATAAGGATATGAATGAATGGGATACACCAGTATCAAACAAAACATGTGCCCAAGAGTGTGAAAGAAGGATCATACCGTCAACAACACCTCGACCGATGTCATTCCTCCCAAAGGTGTACCCAACGTCAATACATAATCCAAATCAGAAAATTCCAACCCCAACAGTTGAGCAAACAATAAGGATATGAATGAATGGGATGCACCAGTATCAAACAAAACATGTGCCCAAGAGTGTGAAAGAAGGATCATATCGTCAACAACACCTCGACCGATGTGATCCTGACCAAAGATGTACCCAACGTCAATACATAATCCAAATCAAAAAATTCCAACCCCAATAGTTGAGCAAACAATAAGGATATGAATGAATGGGAAACACTAGTATCAAACAAAACATGTGCCCAAGAGTGTGAAATAAGGATCATATCGTCAACAACACCTCGACCGATGTGATCCTGAGTGTCATCAGCTCCAGTAAAAGCATATGCTTGGCCAGTCATCTTTCCTTTCCCTTTGTTACCTCTCCCCTGATCAGGTCGACTGTTGCTGGATCCTGGACCACTGCTGCCATATCCATGCTCACCCTGACTCCCTGAAGCCTGAGGAGTCTGAAAGTTCTGAGTGTAACCCTGAGGGCGGTACTGATACTGATAAGGCTGAGGGAAAGTAAAAGTCTGCAAAGTACCCTGTGACTGTTGCGGCTTTGCTTGAGTGTTCTGATAAGAAACAGAACTGGACTGGCTCTTCTACGGTCCTCCCTGAGAAAGAGAAGATTTCTGCAAATTGTTGGGACACTCCTTCTTCCGATGACCCGGCTGGCCACAAATAAAACATCATCCATATGGACTGCCTCTGTCACCCCCTGAAAAACTACTGTTGTTCGAGCTCCTACTGCTCGAAGTATCCTGGACTGACCACTGCTCCTGGTTCCTTCTGGTGGCTTTCCTATCATTTCCTCTTTGCTGGTTCTTCCTGGAATCCAAACTTTCTTCGATGGCCTCTGCCTGCTTGGCAACCACTGCAATCTTAGGAAGAGTATGGAAAGTCTGGGTACCAATCCTGTTGAAAATGTTCCGATTCAGACGACTCCTGAACTTTGCAACTCGGGACTTCTCACTCGTACCTAGGTCAAGGGCAACACTTGCCAACTCAGTGAACTTAATCAGGTACTCATTCATCGTTCTATTACCTTAGACCAAAGTCTCAAACTAATTCATAATCTCATCCTGTTGATCCTCATTGGCATACTGAGCCCTGAAAATCCGCTCAAAGCCTTCCCAAGTAAGACTCATAATATCTTGCATCCGTTCCACAGTCTCCCACTAACGAATGGCGCACTTGGACAGACGGATAACGGCAAAGATTGCCCAAAACTCTACCAGACCACCAAGGGACCGAATATGCCTCTCTATCTCACGTAACCAAGCAATTGCCACGAGAGGATCTGGTCTCCCGTCAAACTGCCCTAGTTGGAGGCGCATGAATCATTGGAGGTAATCTGACTGATCCAGCTGACGTGCCCTTGGAGCTGGAGGCTGATAGTCTGGGTTGCTCATCCGAGCAAATGCCTGCTGTATTGCCTCGATCAGATGAGAGAAATCTAGACGTTGAGGAGGTTCGACACCCGGCTAGTGCCTCGAAACTCTTCTAGGAGGCTTTCTTACTAGTCTGAAACAATATGCCAAGCTGTTAGTGAGATAATGATGCATGCTTGTCATAAAATAAATTCAGTCTAGTGTAATGGCGATACGTCCGAGCTATTAAACTCAAAACTCTGATACCACAATTTCTGTCACGACACAAAACCCGGGCCAGTGGTAGAAGGGGAATTTCACAAAGATGAGAAATTCCATAATTTATTTGAAAAGTGTCTAAAAAGTTTTAGTTTTGTAAACAGTCTATTTTGCTAAAGTATTTGGAATTTCATCCCGTGAACCTCTCCCACAATTTGTATACACCATTAAACATAGACCGAATAATAATTGAAAAATGAAAAAATTAAATATAAGTCCAAGCATCATCATCATCTACAACAACAAGTTAAATCCCAAAATGGCATACATAAGTTTACAGACAAAATAGAAAGTAGTAATCTTGGTTCAATGCTAACACAAAACCCCGAACAGTCCAAACACCATAACAGTAGACTTCTAACATTACCAAGAAATGAACTACAGTCAAGATGGCCTCTTACTCCTCCTGATTACCAAGATCGCACTGAACACTACCTGAGGAAGGGGATGAGCACACAATGCCCAGTAGGAAAAACAATTACCTCGATCGAAAGCATTTTAGTGATGGGGAAATCATGCATGGTTAGTTTAGTCCAAAACATCCATATATATATAATCCAAACCGGAAATCCACATATGTATATATATATATATACATATGTATATAAAACAGTATAATCAAAACCATCCAATCCATATGCATATGACACAAATCAACCCATACTCATAAGCTCACATCCTCTCATCTGTAGAAACCCAGGATGATGGCACTAAGTATCCCTAACAGCCTGCCTGACACCTAAGCCCATACCCGGAGGGGACACCAATGTGTCGCCTACCAAACCTGGAGGGGCAACCGAACTGCCTACGCCTGCTAAATTAGAAGGTAATCAGAAGTAACAAAATCCCGAGCAAGTTTACGGACTTTCACCGACAGTGAGGCATGCAACGCCACACTATAAACCCACGATGCTAACACGGTGCTCATATATGATCCTATGACACGTGCAATATAGAACTGAAGTGTAAAAATAGTCATGCTCGGGTTTTTTGATGAAATCAGCGTACTAGGTTTTTATAGAAAAATGGGCAGTATAACGGCCCTATTTTTAATATAACCAAAATAACCTGTACTCAGAAAATTCCTAGAGCAATACAATATATATCTCATATAACAAATTCCCATCACAGACATTTAAATAGTCTAAAAATCACGTTTATTCTCATATGTTGTAGAAAGTAAGTTTTATTCGAAAACGATATAAAACAGAGGTAATTGAATCCTTACCTCGCTCGAATAGCGATACCACACTATTGAATCTACAAAGTATCGTTGACGATCGCCCGGAGGGTCGGAAACCAATTCCAAGCCCTCGATCGTCCTATTGTGGAAAACCAACTTCTCACCGGAGCTTCAATTTCACAAACGGACCTCTTTACTGAATTCCTAGCATCCAAAATAGCTACGTTAGACATATAATTTGTCTAATTCTGGTCCGGGCCCACACCGGATCGGTGGCACGCAAAATGAGACAAAATCTCGACATCCGATCTCGATTTTCGTGCCAATCACCAAACAACATAATATATATATATATATCAAACTTCTCCATTTTCTAAGTACATCCCAAAAGTGAGCTCAAAAACATAATCTAATGATCGGATCAAAAACAACACTCATAAACTCAAAATACCCAAAAATGGCAACTTTCAATCCGAATAAAATGGGGTTGAGATATATATACCTTGACGATCCTTGCAATGAGACGAATCCAACGGGGCCACTTGGGGGTCGAATGGTGGCCGAAATCTTCTCCGGTGGTCAAAAATTCGAAATGGCTCAAATCGGCTTCTATGGAGTTTTCCGGCGAACCAGGCGGCGGCAGCGACCGGCAAGGGGCGACGGGGCTTCATGGTAGCCTGGCAAAGGCTGGCCGGTGGGCTGGGGTAGCAGACGGTGGCCAGAGGCGAGCTGCAGCCTTCTTTCTCCTTCTGTTGGCCGAGAGGGAGAAAACGAGAGAGAGAGGGGGGACGGGTCTGAGAAAGAGAGAGGAAAACATATATATAATCTGATTTTTTTTTTAAATCTGGTCAACAGACCATTTTGCCCCAAAAAAAACTGGGTTTTTATAATGGCATCGCAGTATTTTTAGATCGCTAGCGAATTATTACAGTACTAGGTGAGAGACCTAGGCTCCTGCACAGGTTTTTGCTGATACTCCTACGGACAGTATCAGGATGTTGGGTACTTCTGTTACAGAGATATTACAATATCGTAATGAGAGGACGAGAACTTGCTTATATTCTTATTGATATATGATACGTACAATAATGTAATTTTGGTTTAATTTTGAATATATAATTGTTCTTGATACTATAAATTTATAAACTTAATTTATAAATAGATATAAAGTACTAACCCTATAGTTCTAAGCACGCGCTACAGGGATATAGTTTCTTCTTGTAAATTTGAATGGAATAAACAGTGAACGGAAGGTGGCTTTTTCCTTACCCATTAATTGTTTTATTCGTTTTGGTGAAAGTAAAAATTCAAATCGAATCTTTAGCACCACATTAATTAGGAGACATCAATTACCTGAGACGAAAAAACAAATTTTATATTTCTTTTTTTAAAAAACAAAAGGTGGAGATTAAATTATAATCATTATTTATTATAAATTTAAAGGAAAATATTATCCTTAAATTCATACACATTTTTTAAATTTCAGACAAACTATACATATTTTTTAAATTTCAGACAAACTAAACTAATGGGCTAAATTTGATGTTTCTTAATTTAAGTAAAACTATTTTAATAAAGTTTTCAAATTTATTCTCTCCATTCGACGTACTCTCGCTAGGTTGAAGTGGCTTTTATTAGGGGAGCTTGAGCAGATAGATAAATTCAAGCTTGGTGGAAGCAATAATTTCTTGGCCAATTTGTGAGCATGTGTATAGAGAATAATTGATTTACGTTACTATCTTTTAGTACTTGATGTACTTTTTTTTTCCATAGCCATGTTCTTTTTCCTTTTCTGATCAGTCTGATCAGGGTCTTAACAAGGCAGCGCAATAGTTGCCTTTTTGTCACCGATCTTCTCAGAATTGATTGTTTTCTCTTTAAAAGCTTGTAATTTTTCCTCCTCCAATAACATTTTCGGGCTAGAGTCGTTGATCGCTGGAAGGGTGATTTTTTGAGTGCAAACATAGTTGGGATGTTTGCGCACTTTCTCATGTAATTTTTTCTTCATCTCCACAGAATTCAATATTCATTAAAAATTTAAAATTCACAAATTTAGAGTATTGGTGAAATCAATAACAAAGCATCAAAAAGATTTTTGCATTTTCTTATTAAGTTTCAGTACGGTCATTCTTAGGGTTTCATTCGTTATACGCCATGACACAAATCTTTGTTAGAGTATTGAGATAGTGGCGCTCATAAGACTTGAGAGTATCTACGAAAAGCGTTTCTTCTATGTCGGAAGTTGCATCATCTCCAAGTTAGCAACTTACGCGATTCCTTGCATAATACTGATCGAACATGGTTAGTTTATTGCACGTGTATTTATGGATATATAATATACCACTTAGAAGTACATATTTTAGTATTTTAAATCCGTAAAGTACCCGACCAGATTATTTTAATGCCGAAATGCTTGATCAGATCGATCGAACGGTAACATAACAACATAAAATATATGAACTAAATTCATAGAATATATGAACTTAATAAAAACTTAATGTAAAGGACGAGTATCGATCGGTTGGGTAAGAATCTTAACTGCTCTTTCCCTGTGTGTTTTGGAGTGTGTGTATATATATATATATATATATATATATATATATTACATGCGTTTCCTTAGCTTTTTTCGACTGGAACTCCTAAAAGAAAGTACATAATATGTTAATTTAAAGCCATTATTAAAAGGTTAAAACTAATTAAAGTACCTTTGTCAGGTTGCACCCTGATTTTAGTCCATTAAAATTCGGCGGAAATGCGCGCGGCCAGCCAGATCACTAGAAAAAGCAGTGACTATCACGATATTGATGTTCAAGAAGAAGAAAAAAGGCACGTTAATTTAACAAATAATAGGAATAAAAAGTGTCTAACTCGCCAAGTACACACTAGTTTCTAGGTTTACCTAGAGACGTCTCATTTATTATATGGAGGATGCTATCACAACGAGTCTTGTCTCTGTCTTCTATGTTAGGTGGGCTCCACCTCAATGCTAGGGTGGGAACTAATCATAGTCGCAGACGCACTTGGCCAAATAAATACATTTTGGATCTTAAAAATGTCGTAGCCATTACACTCATAATGGTTCACCCATTTACAAGGCCTTGGCGTAAGCCGTAATGGACTTTTCATTGAGCGGCGAATTGAAAAATTAATAATAATAAAATNATAAAATAGTATATTAAGATTAAAATTTTTTAAAGTTTAATGCTTAAAATTGATTTTTCAAAAAATTTTAATCAGTAAAAAATAATAATATCATTAAAATTAAGAAAAATAATAAGACTAAAATAGTCTTAATAAAAAATATTATTATTTTTTTGTTATTAAAATTATCAAAAAATTAATACAAAGTATCAATTTTTTCAAATTTTTAATTTTAGGATATTATTTTGCACAGTTAAAATTTTAGGATTTAAATTATATAACACCCAATTTTCAAGAAATATTTTCGTACTTTACTCTTTTTTGTGAGAAGAATTCGTTAACTGATTTTTGAGAATTTATGATCTGTGACCCTTTTTATATATGTTAATGTGCATTTGTTAGATAAGAGGTTTTACTTTCCCTTTTATCCTTATTTTATTCACTTTTATCTTAATTAGCGGGAAATCATTATTAAATGGTATATTTCTCTTCTTTTTTTTTGGTGGTATATCAAGAATGTACAAATTTGTTATCTTGACTTTTGACTTTTAGTAGATATCCTTTTCAATCACAATATACTTGCTTTTTATGAGATTGGCATTTTGATCAAGTCTCTATAAAATAATAAAAATAAAATCTTGCATTCAAGTTTTATATAATATATCTTTTTAGTTGTATAGTCGTTCGTTATTCTGGGTAGTTCCTACAAAGCAAAGGATCAGACTAATGACATATTAATGGTGATTTCCTATAAATAGTGGTAAGGTTTGTTTATCTGCAATTCTATGAACTTTTAAACATTAAAAATAATTTAAAGCCTTTATAACTGACAAATTGACACTAATTTATAATAAAAAAAAAAAGAAAAAAAATCGTGAATTTTTTATGATCGAATAGTAGTTAATAGTATAAAATTAGTACATACAAAAATACATCGAGTACATACATAGTTATACTAAGACAAAAAGGAAGGGGAGATGATGGAGTATTTAATTGTGGTAAAGTTCGTTTTATGCAATTTAATGAACTCATAAACAATAAAAACAATTTAAAAACCTCATCTTACAAAGGGACATAAATTTATAAAAACTCTGGGCATTGATAAGGGTAATTTTGGTATGTATTTTTAATGGGTATTCAATTTGATCAATTAGCTATAACTTTTGAATTGGAGATTCTTACATATATTTGGGCCTAATTAAAATATTTTTTTCATGAATATTGGGACAATATTTTGATTCGATGATCAAACTCAACTAAAATGGAGAATCCAAGCATAAAGAAGAATTGAATTTTATTATAAAGAAACTGGAATTAGATATTTAAATTAAGTTTGTGAGAAATAGCACAGTTCTTATTTTCTGGGTTCTCTTTCAAATAGCTGAACGTTTTTTTTCCTCTCTGCAATATTTTTTTCCTTTTTAAATGATAAAGTTGTATGAAGGACTAATGGTACTAAAGTTTAGAGAGGTTTGGGATTTAAATACCAAAATTTAAAGCTTAGGAACTTAAATACCAAAGAAGCTAAACATTAAGGGTTTTTGCTGTAAATTACCAAGAATAAAATAACAGTAGCCAGTCTAGAATTTAGCAAAAATGTTAGTTAGATTAAACCTAACTTTCCACCAGATAAGCAAGGTTTTCATACTGTAAAGATTCATAATCAAGGAACTAAGAATTGGAATGATTCAGAGCTACTACAATGCCTTTGTAAATGCATGAGTTAATAATGAATATATTTCAAGGGGAAATGGTCTTTTCAAAAATGAGTGAAAGTAGTAGCGATATTAATGCTGACCCGAGTACCATCACAAATTGGGTCATACCACTTGTAATGTGCTCATGCCCATGCTCATCTGGTCCTTATGTCGTACTTGTGCCAATTATTATGCCGCTATCGTGCTCCTCTATTTTCGTGTTCTAATTTTTAATATTACACTATTTTTGAGCCTAATTATGCTTATTTATGATATTTTTTTTATTTTTGTGACTAATTGTACCTATTTTCAGTTCCTTTTGTGGCTCCATTTCTAGTATTATACTACTAAAATGCTTGATCTTGTCTATTTTTATTGTATCATATATATTTTTCGCCTAATTATTTATGTTTTCTAACTCATAATGTTACTGCATCACAATTGTACCCATTTTTCCCCCAAATATACTTGTTTTAATACTATTACTGCATATTTATTTTTAGTGGTTTATGAAATATCAATAATACCAACTTCCATAATTTGAGTAGATCCGAACTAGACACCTAGCCAAACTAGGTGAATGAAACTAGTCTAGCTTGATCCAGGTTTTCTTTCGTTTTCTTCAAGCCCCTCGTGACATTTAATTTGAAAGTCCTCTCGAAAGGTAATTTGCTACACACCTCACTTAAATGCAGAAGTTCTGCTTTCCCCCAAAAAAAAAAAAATAAAAAAATGCAGACTTTAAAACCATGTCTAGAAAATTTCTGAAAGACAAGAATTACTAAAAAAAAAAAAGAAACCGGGGTAGGGTCAATTTAAAACTTGCACAGAACATGGGCCTTAAACCTGTTAAGAATATACGTAGTCTGCATAGGATTAAACAACATAACTTGAACCCTGTCATCAGAAAAATAGATACTTATTTAAACTTTTTAACTTCATTTTTTTCCCAGTGGATAACGGAGCAAGAAATACGTTAAAACGTGAAAAATATTTCCATGTTCAACGTATGTCTTTTCCCTTAAATTTCTCATGGACACACTATCTTCCGAAACCAAAATTGGATAAGAAGCCGCAGATACCGCACAAAACCAACCAGAATGAAAGACGAATTACGAGACGCAAACAAACAATGTATGTAACTCGAATCATTTACAGCAGTTGATTTCTCTACCAACTTGGAAATCAGATTACATTTAAGCATGTTTTTCCCTTCCCCCAGTATCCCTTTTTTTACAGTAAAGAATACAAAAAGAATGCACAATAAAGTTAGACCCGTAAGAACTATTTATGAAGTCCAAGTTGTATTTGTATGGCACCTGTCATGGCCTTTTAGCTATTTGCTTCTTCAGTCCTTTGAGAATCTTACCAAACCACATTAGGTTCATTATAGCTAGAACTGACGGCACCAACATGACCAAGAGATATCCAAAAATGTGCATTTGGATAACCTGCCAAGCCAATCAAAATCCACATGCTATTAAGCAAAAAGCATTTAAATCGCTAAGAAGTCCATGGAACTAGAATTAACTTCACGGATAAAATATTGAAAAGTTACAACTGTATGCCTCAACTAACTATGGCCCGTTTGGTTCGAATATTTGAATGGATATATTTAAATGGAAATAATGGAACGAGCTAGAGCTATAATTAGAATGTGAAACATTTGAATAATAATGAAATTGTTGTTTGGAACAATTTGTTGAATAGTATATTTGAACTGTGAAAATATCACAATGGATGTTTGGATGACAGTCTTCAGTGTTAATGGTTTACTGTGCAAATTGGGTGTTGAATCCTTTCTGGGGCCATTGAAAGGTGCCATTCAAAAACAACTTCTGCTTCACATTCTAAATCTATGCAAAATATATCATTCAAATAGTGAAAAGTAAAATGGGCCATTGGAATAAAATTAGAGGAATGGTTGAACCAAATGTCCATTTGGGCTTTGCAATTAGATTGGTTCTGAATGGTTGAACCAAACAACCCCTAAAGCATTAAATGGCACTATCTGATGTAAAGTTACAATCAAATACTATACTTTGATGTTTACAATCGACAATTATTAAATTTTGTCCAGAAATTATACTAAACAATAGTTAATAACTTGAAAATATTTCAATATTAAAACACAGCTGCATCGTCCACATCATTAAGTCAAAAGTTTTTAAAAACTTTTATAATGAGGCATGCAAGAGTTGTTTTAAGAAGTTAAGGGCATATGGATAAAGAAAGAAACTTTCTTCCCTCATAATGAAACAACTGTTAGCATCCTAAATTTTTTCCTAAAAATAGAAAACAGCCCAGGACTACAATAGAGACGAAAACCAGATTAGCAACCAACTGGCAAAGAAGAATAAAGAACGGAAGCTTTTTGTGTGCCCAAAAAAGCATAGTATAGATGCAAATCAAATCTGATGTTCATTTCTGATATAGCTTAAGTTCTGAAGAAAGTATCCCAGCCAAAAAACAATGAAGCCAGTAAAATCTAAAAGATCACAAAAAGGAAAAGCATATATGGTAGCAACATACCTGATGGTAATGCAAGTAAACATGGTAAAACACATAGCCAAACAACAGTATTCTCGCAGCCTGCACCATAAGTTCCTTCAGCAAGTTGCTTTTTCTTTCAATAAACTAATAGCAAACAACAAAGAAAACTTTCGTCTTGAAATACAAAACATTCTCTAATACATGCGTTGAGTAGATTTAGTTGTCAATTTTTTTCCCATAGCAACAAGGTACGTTGGATAGGCATAAATCAGTTAAGGATATTCAACTAAATAGTAGCTTCTCACCAGCCACAAAAAGAATATCACCACACCATTAATGAGATACGCGATTGACCTCTTCATACCACCAGTATCAAGATACCTTCATGAAAACCAAAAGTCGTATCAAACAGGGGGAAGACCAGAAATAATTACAATCTTTAAAGTCATATCAAGCAGCGAAAAAGCAGGACTAATTACAATCTTACTAATAAACTTACCATCTTATATTGATTTCTGGAGTAGTAATCTCAGAAATGAGTATCATGAATGTATAAAGTTGCCCTTCTCCAGAAAACATGGAATATAACACTGCAATTCCAGAAAGAGAGTGATGGACAACCTGAAATTGATATTTATCATATTAGATCTCATGGCAGTAAACACAACAAATAATTGTTTATTTATCCTAAAGATGTCCATACACTAGCTTGAAATGTTGAGTTTAGTCACATAACAGTGTGCATGTGGTGTTTTCTTTTATGTTTTCATTCTTTGGCTAGGAAAGACATGTGTGGTTATCTTTTCTTCGTTCGGGGCCTCAAATATCCCCATTATAGCTCTGCTATTCATCATCCTTCCTTGAGGAGCATTACAACTCCCTTTGAAGTTAAAACTGGAAAGCAGATGGTCACAGTAACTGAACCAAGAGATTGACCATGTACGAGAAACATTTTGAGAAATGCAGAAGTGCTTATGTTTATGTGAAAGTGTTAAAAAAATAAATGATATTTAAATATAACTAATCAATGCATGATAAGTTAAGCTTTGGATTCTTTTGTGGAGCTGGAGCGAGAGCATACTTACATACTCCACTCCACCTAGAGAGGGGTATAGCCATAAGATCATTGCAAGATCAGCAATGAAGTATCCAACGGAGACCTGTCCAAAAAATTGAAAGAAGAATCTTAAAATGAGTGCGTAAAGACAAGTTGACTAAGATTAAGAACACTACTTACATAACAGAAAACTATCCCTGATCACAGCTGAGACAAAAAAGTTATACTCAGTTTAACACCTGATCATGACTATTTTCAGATTTGATTTATTTTAGTTTTATAATTGTGTTGGTTTCCTTTTCCTGCATTTTCTCAATTTTATTTTTTCCTAGGATGGTTGCATACGTCCCAGTTTATAAACAATAGGATTTCCTCTTTTCATTGGTTGAATTTGTCTATAAGTAGCAACCTCTTCCAGACTTATTCACCAACAACCTATTCTAGAGTCATTACAATCAGTTTTCACCGAGTTATCACATGGTATCGAGCTACCTGTGTTTTCCAGATGCATTATGCCAGGATTAAAGATTTGATATCAAGAAGAACACCCTAACCCTTTTTTATTCCTCCTAAAGTGTTGCAATGGTAAATAGATTCTTAGATTCTTACCCTATTATTTCATATATGAAGAATTACAAGATCTAGTATTACAGCTATACAAAAGATGAATACAAAAAACGTAATTTTCCGCAGATCTGGAGCTCCTTATTGTTGCCTAGATACACATGCATCTTTTCGGTTGTTCCTTGTGGACACTTATCCTCACAGAATTGGGTATGCTAAATGTTTTCTGGTGAAGTTGACTGATTAATGAGTGTAATGACAAGTGATGTAAAGGTATGTTCATATGTCTGGGGATATGCAAAACTTTCCCAAACTAATTGTACAATTAATGATGCCCATCAAAATAAGGAAAAATCCATTTAAAGTCTCAAGCATAATTAGTTAATGTCTCAAGGTTATAAGGTTAAGTAAATATTTGGTAATTACAAGACTGAATCAAATACTTGACATGGTATCTAATAAAATGGAAGTTACCAATTCTTGCAAATTTAAACTATATTCAATCCAAAGTCACCTATAGACCGTAGCAACTCCAGACAAATGTTTTGAAGTTAGAAATTTTGAGATACAAACAAATGAGAAGTTACAATTACCCCTAATGCAAATGTAGAGAGTGGGGAGCTTCGAAATGTAATGAAGCCAGCTAGTCGTTGATCAGAAAACAAATCTGACCAGAACACAAAGTACAGTGACATAATCGTGATGAAAATGGCATGAACAGTGGAGATACCCCTGCCAAAGTCAAATCTAAATTAGTAAATCTGTATTAACAATTGAAGTATGGAAAATTTCATTTCTTGAGAACTGAAAAGGGGGAAACTAACCGATTGTTCCACTCAGTTTGTTGGATTTTTGTAAGACTAACATAGTTCTTGAAGTAATAGGTACTGAGAAACTGGGTTAAATCGTAAACCTGTAGTCTAAAATGAGTTAGATTTCGAAACATTCAAATTCACCAAATTGACTTTTAATGTCTGAAGAAAATACAGGTATTATTAGTTGGCAGTGAAATACAAAAGACCAATCCCCTTTTTTGATGAATGCAACAAATTAAAAGGGAAAAAAAAATAAGAACATGGGGGGGAAGCTAATGGTATACCAATTTGCAGAAAAATATGCCACCAAGAACAGAAGTGTATGGTAGAAAGGGATCGGCCAGTAAGTAGCTTTGAACCAAAACTCCTGCCTGATTTTGGTAAGACTTGATAGCCATAACCGTGTCTTGTGAGATAGCCATCATGAATAAATTCCTTGTCGGATCTCACACTGACCAACAGATCTTATTTTTCTTCTGTACTTTATTCTAGTTTCATCCACTCTTCACGCTCCAGTTTGATTTCTTCACTAACAGAGATGGACAAAACATGAGCGAAAAAAGGGATAAAAACACTAAAAAAACTAGAAATGTAAAGATGCCTGTCATCAGGTTACATTCTTTCTGATACTTTCTGCTTGATTATATCAATAAATTGCATTATATAGAATTCAAAATTGAAGCCATAGTTACTGTCTGCATAATTGATAAACAACCTACAGCCTATCATATTGTCAGACCCCACCGGAATTAAGTAAATTGACTTTGTCAAGTGCATATGTAGGGAGGAAGTGAAGTCCGTTTAAAGAATATTTGTGGGAGTATCTAACCAATGTAGAGTCACTTCAAGTTGAATATGTAATCAGAAAAAGGCAGTAGAAAGGAAACTTCCATTTCCGAACCATGATTTTTCATTGCAACCTTAATTACTTTCACCGTTACACAAATTCAACCTGGAAAAGGTTTGGAAGCAACCAACCAATTCTATATAAAACTTTGTGTTCTACAGTGAATCAATGTATGATCATATAATTCAACACAACTTTCCAGTCTTTCTACTTCCCTTTTTGACCTATTTTCCTTCAAGGTAAGGGATTTAAAGATTAAGCTGTAACAGGATCAAATCTATATCAAAAGTGTCCCTCTCATACAAACATCAATTGGCAGTACCCTATCTTAAAATGTTCCTATTTCTTTGTTTACCGGTATTACCGCATCTATCTTAATATCTCCATCTTGACTATGCTCATTATTATTTATATTCTACGTCCTATATCACATTATTTTGTTTTGGAAAGTACAATTCAGATTATTACACTCCTAGGCATTTTTCCATAAAGCTTAAAAATATTTAACCTACACTTGACACAATTCTGCAAATGACTCTTACCAGTTCATCCATCCAGCTTCTACACCCATATGGATAACATCATTTTTATCCTCCAATCCTTGATGTATGCAGCCAAAATATGGGGACAAACCCAGTTTAAATCTACGAGACTTCACTTGACAATCAGAACAACCCAGTTCCAGAGTTCGCTAAAACAAATTGTCTTCAACAAGTGTCATGATTCCTGCCTATTGTTAAAGCCTTCCTTTTCAAATGTATACTCAGTTCCAAATTGAAAAGTACACCTGTTCCCTTTCATGCCATATCACTATCTGCGCATGGTCTGAACCATGAAAACTGAAAGTCACCATAGGCCATGGCATAGAAGCACAAATGTTCGCTTCTTTACAGTGAAATTACCACTCTTACGTCATGAAAGATTGTGTACAGACTTCTTCTCATTTATTGGAGATTAAGGGGGAGAAGCTATTCCAAATCCTTCAAATTTATGTAAATGCATTATAGTAATCTGCTTCAGTTATAATGACCCTCCAAATTTGAACAGAGAAACTCTTCCCGTCAGTTATAGGAAGGTACTTACAGAAGAAAAAGACTTTGCAGGCCTTTCTTGACGAAGCATATCAAATAGCAATTCAAGTTACGATTAAAATTTAGAACTATTCTTCACCTAGTAAATTAAATCCGCACTAGGTGAAAGAACAAAGCTTAAAGGACCGCAAATGTTGCATGGTAAATGAAACTGAACACAGTGATTAGCTCATAAACGAGTCATGTAATTTTGTCGAATGTGCACAAAGTATGTGCACAAATTACTTTCATACAAAAGAGCAGGGCACACAACAACAACAAATCAAATCAAGTCAAATTTTTATTTTTAAATACTTGCCACTAACACTACTTACATATATGAGCAAGAAAACAAACGACACAACTAATAACATTATTGTATAGTGCCACAGCACCAGAATATTATATATTTGCTAAATCAAATATAACCAGAAAAACAAAATTTGAGAGAAAGAAGAGAGGACCAAATGTGAATAAATCAAGCAATGAAAATAAATCCAAACAACGGAAGGATACTCAAAATGAGATCAGAGGGCTCAACGTAACCATACTTCGAACTCGTTGAACAAGAATAATATAGATCCAACTAGTGGAACCAAAAGGGTAATGAAAAATTAACAAAGAACCAACTAAAGACAATGCCAAAATGAACAGTCCAATTAATATTTCTTCTTAAAAAGATAATAAACCTGAAATTTCAAAGACACCCAGTACGCTTAAAGGAGAAAAACAGCTAAAAGGCTTCCAAATCGAGCAATGGGGGTCTTACCATAAGCAGAAAAGTCCATAACAATCCTGAAAAAACCAAATTAACCAAGTGAAAAGATCAGAAGATAACGCAAATGGGTTTTGGAGAAAGATGCAGAACCAAAGCCAAATCACCCGCCAAGATGATGAAAAAAAAAAAAAACAGGATTGCCCAGAAGAAGACAACCTGCAAAAATGGAAGTGGGTTAGCTCAAAAAAGCAGTGCTTAGAATGAAACCAATGAAGAAATTAAAAAAGAACCCGAAACCCATTAAGGAGAAAAGGAGTTACAGGGCCAAGGGTACTGTAATCAATGTTGAGTGGATCCGTGTGTTCAACCAAATCAATCAATGGAGGATGAAAATGAAGAGAGGTTGGAGAGAAGGAAAAGGTAATTGTTTGCTTAGGCTACGTGGGGGCCTGTGATTGGTATCCATTGAGGGTCCCACTAGTCGGTGTTTCTTTCTGGGTTGGTTTATGGTTGAGTTGAGTAAGGTGTCTCATTGTGGATTGAATTGCATGCTATCGGATGGGACTGGAAGTTGAAAACAGGAATAATGTGATCACTGATCAGCAAACGTTTTTGGCTCTACCAGGAAATTTTTGGAAATATTCTTTGAAAAGAAAAAATCTGAGTTTCCAATAAAAATAATAAACCGTGTTTGGAGTTAATATAAGTTTTATTTGGAGACACTCAAAGAGTTGGTCGAAACCACAAGACGTCTGTCTTTTAGGTTTTCTCTCATTTAAAAAAAATGAGGTTCGTTTTTAAGAATCCAACCAAATGAAAGTTGTTTCGGGAAATAACCGACTACTAGGGTCTTATATGCCCTATTATTAAAAAAAAAAATTATTTTGAGAGAAAAACAAATAATATATTAGAAAAATAAATACTTTCCAAATGTGTTTGTAATTTATCAAAAAAAAAAATATGAGTGTTTGGATAAAAACAAATGCTTCATATGGTTAATTAGTTTTAATAATAGAAATATGCTTTTCTATCCCTTTTTGTTTCGATAAATTAGCCTTTTTTTTTTGGAGATTTAATTTCTCAGACATAATAATACGTCACAATGAACTACGCAGAATAGGATTGGTTTTCAGACACAAGATGAGAATTCCCAATTTAGTATTTAATGGAGGAATTGAGTAGCCTCGACCCTACACTGAATACTTCTAAATTTATTTATTTTTTCATATATTAATAATGCAATTGGAATTTGAAAAATAGGCTTTTATTACCAAAACTCTCTAAACTCAGAATAATTCAGCAAAATTAATACTAAACTCAATTTTTTAGAGTAAAACTCTCTAAATTCAGAACAATTTAGTAAAATTAATACTGAACTCAATTTTTTAATGCAAAACCTCCTCAATCCCTTAATATTAGAGCAAAACCCTCTGAAATCCTCATATTAGTTTTGTTAGGAAAAAAAATATTTATGTTAGTTTTTTTTTTTAACTATTAAGTGGATAGGACTAACTTAGGCCAAAATGATTTTTTTATGTTTTATTTTTAAAATGACAGTTTTCGGAATGTTAAAGATGATCGATCTGGATACTCCTAGAAATGTCATTTTTTCAAAAAATATACAAAAAAGGCATTTGACCCAAGTTAGTCCTAGTCATGTCCTTTTCTCATATTTCAATCCAATGCTAATATCAGTCAATACACAATGTAAAAAAAGGTGTTCTTGGTCATTTAACTAGAAAAAAAAATGGCATTTACTAAAATGAGGTTTAGAAAAGGAATAGTCACTCGAATTTATCTTTTTTCATTGGGATTTACATATTTGAATTGAACTCAATAATCTATATAATTATCAATTAAAGTATAAAAAGTAAAATATCAAGAAAATACTATGCTATATTTTGTTCTCTATTAGTTGGAGAGGTGTGCCTCCTTTTGAAAGAATGGGATGTGCCTCCCTTTTTTAAGGAGTGTGTGTATTTTTATTTTATTTTTAGTTTTCATATTTTTTTTCTATTATTTCTTAGTTTTCTGAGATCTACGATAGATGATATTATGGATAAATGGGATAGAATGACGAATATAGAGGAAGCATGAGAGTTTATTAAGGTTTCAGAGGCTATAGTTTTTAAAGGTAGGAAGGATGTGATGCGAGGGTTAATTGACAGGTATCTCATAAACAAGACTTTTAATAAAAATACTTTTAAGGAGATGATGGCAAATCTATGGTAACCTAAGAAGGGTGTCACTTGTAAGGAGATTAGTTGTGATACATTTTTTTTTTTTTTTGCTTTTAAGAATGATATGGATAGAGACAAAATTATGGACAAAAAACCTTGGAATTTTGGTAAATATTTGTTGGTTTTAAAATTTATTGATGATTTTACAGATACCAGGTAAAACGAGTATTCATTTACTAGTTTTTGAGTTCAAATATACAATCTTCCTTTGCATAAGAGAAACAAAGAGATTGGCGAATTGATAGGCGATCAAATAAGGGTGTGTCAGGACATTGAGACTAGCGGAAATAAGAAGTGTTTTGGCAGATTTGTTCGTATCTAATCTCGTTGAGCTCATCTTAGGACATATGTGCTATCTTTTAACAGATATACTGCCCAAGCTAAATTTCTCACCTGACAATGTCTTCTGTCCAAATCAGCCTATCAAAGCGGGCCTTGAGTCCAAAAAGAGAGGCAGTACCCTACCTCCGATTCAAAAATAAATAAAATAATGTTAAAAGTACTGTATTTCACTTTTGTCATTTATGGCTCCCACTTATATTACATCTCTCAAGTCATTTCACAAAGTCGCACTAGAGTCGAGTGCAACATGGTCATCTTTCCTCCAGATTCTATCAAACCTATTCTCTTGGTTGTAGTATTACTGGATAGTAGGGATAATGAGAATCTCATTAATCCATTCATACATGTCACTAATTAGATGACAAGATATTTAGCTACCTTAAGAAAGTCATATATTTAGCTACCTTAAGAAAGTCATAGTTACTCCCATTATTTATCCTCGCTTGGTTGAATTTCTTCACTTTGACATTCAGAGCACTAGGCAAAAATCATAGTGCATAAGCATCTGCAGGGACTATTCAATGTTTTGTTTTAATTAAATAATTGGAATCTCCTTCTCCATACCAGTGTTGAGTCTACTATTTGACATTAGGGCAAGGTCCCTAGAAGAGCCATTCCTAGTTTGTCCTCTGATCGACATGCAGCGACCCATGCTCACCATTAGAGTAGCTTGAGCAGTCTGCCAATAGCCAACGGGTTCAGGACTAGGACCTCTGTACCCAGTCCTTAGAGCCAGTCCTTTTCCTAAAGTTACAGATCCATTTTGCTGACTTTCCTTATTTACATTGTTCCATTGACCAGAGGTTGTTCGCCTTGGAGATCCGATGCAGTAATGAGTACGACCAGGCATGGGAGGCACTCGGTCCTTCGGATTTTTAAGGGCCACTGAGGGCGCACTGGACATTATGTGATGTGCAGCGCTCTTCAAGTCGCTGAACCCTACCTTTAGCTGAGTCATTTCCAGGGTGGGCATACTAGTAAATAGAAAAAGATAACTCTTCTCAAGGCCTCCACCGACATCCCTAGAATTTATATCGTTGCCATCAACCACCACATCGTGGTTTAGGAATTTTAACTCGATTCCATTTCGAAGCTCGCACTTGCAACACTATCAAACAAGCTTCCCATTTCTCTTAAAATCGACTAATCTATGTGCAAGTGTCGTTCAAATGGAATCTTTTCCCTCTTCGGCCTTCAATGTTTTCATTTAAATATTTGCTACTACCACTAAGATTTGCACTAACGGCCACCTTGCCAAGGCTCACACCTCAAGTTTTGCAATGATCGCTATAATCTCTTACTCATTATGGCCTAGCATTTGCCCTGACGGGCTAGGTGTAGGTCACGCGCTTAAGTGTCATCTATTTCGAGTCTAATTGAATCGATAGGTGAGTTGTTACACACTCCTTAATAGATTTCGACTTCCATGACTACCATCTTATTGTCTTAATTGACTAACACCCTTTGTGGGTTCTAGGTTAGTGCAATTAGGTATCGTAACCCAGCTTCTATTTCATCCTACATCATCAGTTCTACTTACCAAAAATGGCCCACTTGGAGCTCTCGATTCCGTTGCGCAGCTCAACAAAGCAATTGTGCCATCCTATCTATTTAAATTTTAAGAATAGATTGAGGGAATTACAACTCCGATGCCTCTAATTATTAGCTTTACCTAATAGAACTCATTTGTAGGCTCCAGCTATCCTAATGGAAACTTCAAAGGGAACCAACAACTAGACGGTTCGATTAGTCTTTCTCCCTTATACCCAAGTTAGATGAACAATTTGCACGTCAGTATCACTGCGAACCTCCACTAGAGTTTCCTTTGGCTTCACCCTACTCAAACATAGTCCACCATTTTTTGAGTCTTGACTGGTATGCTTTCACTCGAACCCTTCTCAGAAGATCAAGGTCAGTCGGCAGTACAACCCACGAAGGGGTGTCACCAGTCAGCTTCCTTGTACCTCATAGGTTTACTAACTCGTTGACTCGTACACATGTCAGACTCCTTAGTCCATGTTTCAAGATGGGCCAAATGGGAAGCTAACAGGCCAATGCTCAGAGCATACAGATGTCGAAGCATGCCGAGTTGGCACGTGCTGAGTTCTATGATCGTGGGCACGAGTCTCCATAACATGAGTTTGGGCCACTCGCCCAATCCGCATCGGTCTGCACCCCGAGTCGATCGGCTGACTAGCTCTCACTATTTCACATCCGACTAGGGTGCATTGCCAAACCCCATCCGCTTCCTGCCTGATAATTTCAAGCACTCTTTGACTCTCTTTTCAAAGTCTTTTTCATCTTTCCCTCACAATACTTATTTGCTATCAGTCTCTCACCAGTATTTAGCCTTGGACAAAATTTATCGCCCGATTAGGCTGCATTCCTAAACAACCTAACTCGTTGATAGTACCTCGTGGTGTGATAGAGTCCGGGCACGATGGGACTCTCACCCTTTCCAACACCTTTTTCCTAGGGACTTGGGTTTAATCTGCTACTGAGAATGCTTCTTCAAACTACAAATTGAATGCCGAGGGCACACATGCTTAACCTGGGCTATTTTCAATTCGCTCGCTGTTATTAGAGGAATCCTTGTAAGTTTCTTTTCTTTCGCTTATTGATATGCTTAAACTTAGTAGGTAGGCCCACCTAATTTGTGTTTGCATTGGAGGCACCGCATTCAGCAGTATATTGGGTCATAAGGTGAAGCTTGTGAACTGCCAATGTGCGCATGATGGGGCACCAATCTTTAGACAACCACCAAATGTCACGGCGATCGCAGCCGAGTACTCATTTTTTAGCCTACTGCGAGAAATAGCTCACGGGAGGCCATTGACATTTCTAAGCCTCTTCATAGGGGGTCTCAGGTTTTGCTTGGAGAGGATTCTAGAATAGTGTGGATGGGTTTCAAATACAAGAGGCTACTAGAGTTCTGTTTCATTTGTGATATAATCGGTCATTCGATGAAGGAGTGCCAACTACCTACGGTTTGGATCTCTCGATACCTCAATCGTGTAACTATGTTACCTGATTGATGGCTTCTCACTTCCACAGAACTCTCAAAAAGTAGGGGTTAGAGGTTCTTTTCAGGGTGATCAGGACATCCAAACTTCTGGCAGGCAATGGCTGCCTGATACGATAGAGCATAAAGGCATTTCCTAACCAGTAATCCCATAAGTTTTAGCTTTTTACATGTTACTAATTCCCACTTTGATTCAGATGTTCATGGGCGTAATTCTAGGAAGGAAACTCCAGCTCTTATTGACCCCATTATTGAATTTGAATATTGTTTTAAACGTGAATATACCTCCTAGTACTGGGAAAGAGATTTTGGGGTCACGTGACTCCAATTTAGGATCCGAGTCTTTAGCGATTATTGGACATGATGTTGGGCATGTGTCTTCTCTTAGGCCTCCTTTTTCTGAAGCTTCTAAGAATGTTGGGTCAAAGCCTGCTTTGGGATTGGGTGACAAGACTGAAATTAAATTGAAAGTGCGCTCAAAGACAGACTTTCCCTTTTTCACTTCTAGTTAAGTATGTGACGATACAGAGTCGTTGGTCTCTGCAGTAAACCCGAGATATAACTTCTCTTTCTAGGATAGTGTTTTACATGGGATTACTGTTTGGAGAAGACGAAAATGGAAAGCACTGCTCATGTAGGTAGGTCCAAAAGGGTGCTGAAATTCTCTAGTTCAGTGGTTATTTCTACTCTTAAAAAAGCGGTAATGATTCTCTTGTTGTTGATAGCTTTGGCCAGCAAATGAAGATTTTGGGTGATGTTTCAAACATTTTGGGATTGGCGAAGGCAGCTGAGCTACCTTGCCGGACATCATGAAAACTTTATCTTGGAATACCCAGGGATTGGGAAGCCCCAATACATTCGAGGACTTGCAAAGGCTTATTCGAAGTTCTCATTCTTCGGTGGTTTTTCTCATAGAGACTCATCTTTGGGGAAGATGGGCTAGCTGGATTAAAAACAAGATTGGTTTTTCCACATGGGATTTATATAGATACTATAGCTCGTACTGGTAGCTTATCTTTGTGTTGGAATGATGAGGTGAATATAGATATACGAAGTTTCTCTTCTAGTCATATTAATTATCTAATCATGTTGACAGATAGAAAAGTCTGGAGATTGAACGGAGTTTACAGAATCCCAAACACTTATCAACGGAGACAGACTTAGGAGCTGCTTAGATGTCTTTACTCGTTATTTGATTTTCCATAGTGTTGCATAGGCGACTTCAATGCTATTGTAAATTTTGATGAGAAGATCGGTGGTTCTACTGAAAGTTTTGTGCCAATGCTTAAATTCTAGACAATGTTAGAAGATTATGGACTTCAGGATTTGGGTTTCTATGGTGCCAAAAAGACGTGGAATAATGGGCGTGGAGGTGAGGCCAATATCCAAGAGCGGCTTTAGAGGTGTGGTAAGTGTTGATTGGTGGAACCAGTTTCCTAATTTGCAACTTTCTCACTTAAAATTCTGGGGTTTAGACCATCGAGCACTATTATTGGTCTTATATCTGAGTAATTTTATCGGCATTAGAAGGGGACAAGGTTTCTATTTTGAACTAGGTTAGCTCTGAGATATTAAGTGTTTGGACATTGTTGCTGATTTATGGGGGAATTTTTGTTTTACTGGCTTGGTTTCTTCTTTCTTAGATGATTTAAGTAGTTGTGCATCTCGACTCAATACCGGAACTTTTTAAAATACGGGAACTTTCCTAAACAGATTCATTTCACTCGTCGTTCATTGGAATTCTTACATATGGGTCCTTAATCTCATAATACGGTGTCTTCGATT